>PVKM010034743.1:0-15450 GCA_004027735.1 Carollia perspicillata
CCTTCACGCAGGACACCGAGAAGGCCCCGATCACGGAGCAGATGGTGATGTACACCAGGATGTTCGTCTGTCCGTGGCGGGGTCCCACCACGAAGATCAGGATCAAGGACACGATGACCACGAGTGTCGCGAAGACCATAAAACCTGGAGGTGAAGACAGGTTCTCGTTAGTGGAATGTTTACACACTTACAGAAAACCGGGAGTGCAAAACAAGACGTTAAATCGACTGCAGGGAGGTACAGCGCACTCACCACACTCAGAGCCACAGTGCACACTGGAAGAGTAAACTAGGCTTCTGTTCACGAACTGTCACACCCCTGACCTTTCTTTCTTTTTTTTCTAAAGATTTTATTTATTTATCTTTAGAGGGGAAGGGAAGGAGAGAGGGAGAGAAATATCAATGTATGGTTGCCTCTCATGCATCCCCCCTGCTGGGAACTGGTCTGCAACCCAGGCATGGGCCCCGACTGGGAATCGAACTGGTGACCCTTTGTTTGCAGGCCGCACTCAATCCACTGAGCCACACCAGCCAGGGCTCACCGCTAATATTTTTACAGAAGCATCTCAGGCATCCCGATAATTATAGCAAAGGAAATGGCATTAGGCCGACGCGCAGCCATCTGTCCTGGAAATACCACTCTCCCGTCCCTCAAGGGAGGGTTCTCACCCAGGACAGAGTCCCTAGGAATTCGGCGCAGAGAATCACGAGGTGACCTTGAGCTCAACAATAATGGGAATTTCAAGTCATGTTTGCTCTACAGAGAGAGCAAATCAATGAGAAAACAGATGGAAACGGCTGCCGATTCCGGCGGAACAGGAGCCAGGGCAGCCCCGCATCGCCCTCAGCTGCCCTCAGCCCCGCGTGCCGAGGGTGCGGGCTCCGCACGGGGACCGGGGGGATGGCCGCGGTGGCAGCGCTGGATTTCCAGACCAGGAACAGGCACGGCAGCCACTGTTCACGCCTCAAACACCGCTTGTAACGCAAGCAGTCACAGGACATTCAGTGGAGCAAACACAAAGCCAAGAACAGGCAGCTGGCTGTGGGTCCCTGAAGGTGGCCAAGGACGGTCGGGAGTGGCGCCAACACGTCCACAGGACAGCGACGCCGCTCTGTTCCACGGAGACAGAGGACAACCTCCACATGGAGGACCCTCCATCCCACAGAAACAGTAAAACCCGCCACTGTCTCCTCCGCAGTCAGAGCAGCCAGGAGCCCCCCGCCTGGAAAAACGGGAGTACTGGGGGTCGGGACAAGGCCCACCGGACTATTCCCGTAAGCAACCGCCAGTTCCAGGGCTGGGAGGCCAGCAGGAAGGGGCCACCGGGGTTGGTGGAAGTTCAGTGGGCGAGGTCAACACAGGAAGTTGAAGTTGTGAGACATAACGGGCCAGGACCCCAGAAAGGAGGGAGGCCAGAGGAAGTCAGTTCCCCCGAAGGCACTGCGGGCCCAGCGGCTGCGCACACGGAGGCCAGAGGAGCGGAGCACCCAGGAAGGAGGCTGCAGAGACACCGCAGCTCGAGCATTGGGGGCGGGGGGTGTGTCCAAGTCCACACCACAGGCTACGGGTTCACAGCCAGAGGGTCTAGGAGCAAGAATAAGGGAAAATGGAAAGAAACTGGCCCCAACAAAGCGGAAACAGCACTTCAGGTAGGAGGTGATCTGTTGTACCCTGACCTGCCTATCTGTCAACATACCACGTCTGGCATCAACCCGAGCTACCAAAGGTCAAGCTAAAGACTAATGACAAAGGAAAACAGACCACAGGAACAGGCCCCCGAGGGACCCTGAGGCTGGAGGGGCAGACAAAGGGCCTCAGGAAACTGCTCCACATCACCATGCGAGCGGCTGCGGGTACTGAACTGAATCCTCCAGGAGTGAGTCTTCTGTTGTGTGGATTTTTGTTCTATCACAATAAAAAATAAGAATCCAAAAACAAAAAGCAAGCCCTTGGAAATTAAGAAGAAAACACCAGCCCCGGCTGGTGTGGCTCAGTGGATTGAGTGCGGGCCTGCAAACCAAAGGGTCGCAGTTCGATTCCCAGTCAGGGCACAAGCCGGGGTTGCAGGCCAGGTCCCCAGTTGGGGGCACTCGAGAGGCAACCACATATTGTGTTTCTCTCTCTCTCTTTCTCCCTCCCTTCCCCACTCTATAGAAATAAATAAAACCTTAAAAAATATTATAGCAGATATAAAAATTCAAAGGAAGGCTAGAAGATAAAACTGAGGATCTCTCCCAGTAGACAGAAGAAAAGGCAAAATGAGAAAAAAATATTAAGAAAAACAGCGGTCTAATTCAGGAGGTCCAATCAACGGGAGAAAAAAATTTCAACGAGAAAACAGATCAGAAAAAGGAGTAATTCAAACCCCAAACTCCCAGAGTACTGAAACTTCAGAATGGACTCACGGAGGTTTCTCGAGTGCGCACGCGCATGCGCGAGCCCGCGGGGCGACCAGGCAGACGCAGAACGCCAGCTGTCAGCCAGCAGAGCCCCGTCTACAGCCCCTGCATGCGGGCCACGCACCAGTGGGGGCGTCTCCATGGTAACGGAGCAATGCCGTGCGTTTGACAGCAACACGCCCGCAAACAGCACTCACCTGAAGAGCAAGTAAGTGGACAAAACAGAGAGGGCCCCCGAGTTCCCAGAACCTTCCTGACTGTGGGTTTGGAGAGCAGGATACCCCGACTTTCACATATCCGACATTTGGGGATGGATTTCGACCCAGAGGCACCGGGACTGCTGGTCCCAGGCAGCACCAAGGCAGAACTTCCGGCTCCCCTGAAGCCAGGGACTAGCTTCCCCCAGGCGGGAGACGCCCCCTCCGGGGACCTCGCAGCCACAGGAGCCTGCTCCTGCTGACCCCGGGACGTCAGCCTGTGTCACGGCCTGACTGGGACACACCAGAGGCCCTCCGGGCCGGGGTGTGAGGGCCGCCCAGCAAATACAGCATCTGCACGCTGCCTCTGGCCTCGACCGGAACAGCGCAGGTTTATTTTGGAAACTGGGCCTCACCCCAGATGGGGCCACATGAGGGCTGGGCTGGGAGCGCTGGGCTCACACAAAATCCCTAAATTCAGAAAAGAAGTGAGTTGGGGAAATGTCTTTTCATTTATGAGGAAAATTCCCACTGTGGCGAGTTTATTCCCTCGCTCATTCAACAACAGTAAACTCAGAGCCACGGGGAGACGTGTCCTGAGACGTGGGGGCTGGTCGAGGAGCAGGACAGACGTGCCTGCTGTGCCAGCACTTCGTCCCCACAGCCTGTGCCCACAGAATGCGGCACAGTACCCGAAGCCCGACAGGCTCTGTTAACAAGTCTGCTCTTGAATTAAAAAGAACAGAAGCCAACCCCTACCAAGAGCACAGCGGGGCAGGCTTGACCCTCGTTCCCGTGAAAACTGCCCGCAGCCTTCACAGGACTAAGGTCCTGCGCACCAGACTGCCCAACGAAGGGAGGGGGGCCCAGCGTCCGGGGCAGGCGCACGGCCACAGGCAGGGCGACGGAGAAGGGGAACCATGGTGGAGGCTCACAGCTAGGAATCGCATGGCCACCGAAGCCAGGCACCTAGACACACTTACCGCAGGCGAGAGCCAGGTCTGCAGGGCCTGCAGGTGCGACCACGGGGATGCCGACGCCAAGGGCTGAAACCCGAATCAGCTCTGTGCCCGGCACCCAACTGGGCGTTTTCCTTCCCTCGTGGCCCACACGCAGTCGCTACGTAGAACAGGCGCCCTCCCGCAGGTCCCAGGCGACTGACAGAGGATAAATAACTCACTCCAGTCACACGGCAAACCACACGGGCAGGACTTGGGCGGAAGTCCCTGGCTCCGAGGCCTGGGCTACTTCGGTGACAGAGTCACACTGCCGAGTCCCAGGGCCCAGACTTTCTCATCCTCACAGCTGTGCTGACAAAGGGACGGACACCCCGGCCACAGGGTGACCACCTGTCAGGGATGCTGTCAGAGGGGCTGCAGATTGGGTGGGAGTTGAAGATCTTTTCAACTCTAAACTCTTATTCCCCTTTATCCCCCTTTTTTAAGAGAGGAAGGGAGAGAGAAGTAGAAACATCAATTTGTTGTTCCACTCATTTATACACTCATTGGTTGATTCTTGTGTATGTCCCGACTGGGGATCGAACCTGCAACCTTGGAGTATGGGGACGATGCTGTAACCAACGGAGCTACCCAGCCTGGGCCTAAGATCTTATTCTTTTCAGAGTCACTGGTGCGTTTTCACACGGAGAGGAGGATGACAAGGCTGCCAGACAAGGCCAGCAGCCGGTGCATCCTCGTCCGTCAGGCAGGCGTGGAAGGGTCAGTAAAGGGCCAGAAACATACACAGAGTTTCTGGGTAGAAGCCCAACCAGCCAGCCAGTCACGTGCACAGGAAACTGTGCTGGCAGGGGTGGGGCTCGCAGGTAAATCCTGCTGTGAAAACTGAGAGCTGATGGCCACGCCGACGGAGACACCCAAATGTAAGTGACCTTGATTTTCAAGCCCCACACACCCAACCCAGTTCTAGCAAGTTCAGCAGGTTGAAAGGGAAGAGGCCTGGTCCCAGCCCGGCCCTTCCCCAGTTACATCGGTGACTGGGGACAATTAACCGAAACTTGTCACCTGGAAAACAAAGATTTCTGCCACCTCCGAAGTGGGCACGCACCTATGAGATGCTTATGGTGCTTGATCGAGACTCGTGACTCATGACTGGGAAACTGGGCTGCCAGCGTGAGAAATCCGTTACTTCTGGGCTGGCCTTTCTGCCTTGACTTCCTTGTTGCAGACGACAGAGAACGCGGGCTCGTCTGTCAGTGTCCACAGGCAGCCAGGATCCTACCGCAGCACCAGCCTCGTCCAGCCCGCCAGACGGCCGGCGTCCAGCACGCAAACGTCCCCGGAGCACCCACCTCCGCCCTGGCGCTGGCCCTGCCCTCCACTCCTCCCCGCTCAGCCCTCTCAGGGCTCTCTGGCCCCCCATAGCCCTGGTTCAGGTCCTGGGCTGGGCTCTCCAGGCCCTCGAAATCCTACCCAGTCCTCTCACCAGCCCGACGTTCCGCTCCGCCCCAACTGACCTTCCTCTGCCCCACCCGCTCGCACACGCCTGCCCCCCGGCCTGCCGGAACGCTTCCCGCCCCCCTCTTCCCACTCTCTCATCAAGGGCTCACTTAAACTTTTACCTGAACACAGAGTTACCTAGTTATGTATTCCTTTTTAGCACCAGGGCCTGCGCCCTTTTCCCTCACTCATAAGCATTGTTTACCTTTTTGTTGGTATGGTTCTTGCAAAGTAAGTATTATTTTGTGTGCTACAAAAAAATGAAAATGAACAAAATCCATCCAGAACCCAGCACCTCCTACAAACTGAGCGCTCGCGGGATTGACTCCTGGTGGGGCACATGCCCGGGTTGCAGGTTCAGTCCCTGGTAGGGCGCATTCGGAGGCAATCAGTCAACGTTTCTCTCCCTTTCTCCCTCACTTTCTCTCTTGCTAAAAAAATAAATGAAGTTAAAAAACAAACCAGAACCCAGCACAGTGAATAAAACTGACCCATATCCAGGCAGTGAGTGAGGAATTTCAGACAGTGAGGGCAAAGAGAACATCCTAAAGGCTCCCAAAGTCAAAACACCAATCACTCTCACACACACACACACACACACACATACACACACACACACGAAGATAAAGAGCCCTGGCTGGTGTGGCTGAGTGGATTGAACACCAGCCAGCGAACCAAAGGGTCACTGGTTCGATTCCCAGTCAGGGCACATGGCTGGGTTTTGGGCCAGGTCCCCAGTAGGGGGCACTCGAGAGGAAACCACACAGTGACGTTTCTCTCCCTCTCCTCCTCCCTCCCTTTCCCTCTCTAAAAATAAATAAATAAAATCTTTTAAAAAATAACAAAAATATTTTAGACAAACTAAAAAACCCACTACAGCGCGCCTACTAAAGCCTTTCTTTGTCTCACCCGGGTCCCCGAGCTTGTGAGACATTTCGTCGAGTGTCTCGATCTCCTCCTCCTTTGGAGCATGGATGACCATCACCGTGGATCCCAGAATGCTCAGCAAACAGCCGATTTTCCCATGAAGGTTAAGCCTCTCATTTAGAAAGTACGAAGAAAGAATGGCACTAAAACGGGAGGGAGAAGGTGGGTAAAACGAAAATCATTTTTAAATATCAACACAATTCAGACATTAAATAGTTAGACTCAAACTAAAACAGTGGGGGCTTATCAAGATTCTGGCTTTCAGCCAAGGGATAGGAAATGTCTTTGATCACAAAATGAAATCTTCTAGGAAACACCTGGTTCATCACACACTAAACAGGTCATGTTACCACCCTTCTATTGTGGGAAATCAGCATGAAATTTACAATGAATGGAGCTACATACAAATCTGTATCCTAATTACAAATCTATGCAAAAAAAAAATGCTTAAAATTTGCTCAACTTCAATTTACCCTCGTTGGTTGATGCATCCCTCTTACCTGTTCATTTAATTCTATATAATTTGCCTATTAATTATCAAGTTCCAATGCTTTATAGCTAGTTTTATCCAAATATTACAAAACATATTATAAACCTATAAATGTATTCGTATAATATAGAGAAAAATAAGGATAAAATACATATACTGTAAGGTATCTTTATATATAGTGTCTTGAAAAATAATGTCATTTACATGTAATGTTTATATATACAAGGAGGGACCCCAAAAAACCCCGGAATTATCTTCTGGAGGGCAGGCCCCTTATAGTCCAGGCATCCAGGCTTCTCCCACTAGGTGAGTGTTCTAGAAACCCATCTGTGTCAGTGCGCCAGCTGGCATTGTTGTGAGAGGTTGTGTCCGGCTTCAGTGAGTGTCTTTTTTTTGGAAGACTTTCTCTACGCATTTGCCCATTTCAGGATGGGTGATTTACGAGCGCACCTGCCCACACTGTGCTGAGTGCTCAGCAGTTTTTGACCAAAAATGGCAGGACCCCTGGGCTTCATTCACTCTATTCACCCCATCTCACCCCAAGCGGCTTTTTTTGTTTCTCCAGATGAAAAAAGTCCTCAAGACAAATATTCTGTGGATGTGGAAGAGGAGAAACAAAAAAATGGCAGAAGCATTTAAAGGCAGCAAAATTGGTGAGTTGAAAAACTGTTCTGATCAGTGGCAAAAACTTTGAAGGTGACTGCAGTTGAAACATGTGACAACAAATACACAATTTTTTAATAAATAAATTCTGAGTATTTTGGGGTCATACACGCACAATTTGGTGGGGAGGGAGATACAAATACCCATCAATTAACTTTGGGGACAGAAACCAAAATCCAGCCTTCAATATGGGCTTAGCATTCGAGCGAATCATTGAAGTAACAGAAATCAGACAGGCCTGGGACAGCTCCCTGCAAACAAGCACCCAGGGCTGGTCTTTAGAGGCACCTAACCTGCCCTGGTCAGTGATTTTTGGTGGCAGAAATAGGAAGAATAGGTAGTAGCAACCTATTCATCACCAACCACCCCCACCAGGTGCACACGTCATGTGAGAAATACTGTGATAAATGCCACTTGGAGTTTTAAAAAATTGAAAGGCAAGTTAAACTACTGCTGGCTCTGAATATAAACAAGATAACACACAAAAGCGTTTTCTCCCATAAACTGCCAGCTGGTCTGGGCACGGAAGATAAGCTTTTAAAAGCAAATTATGACATGGCATTCAAAACATTCTCGAGGCTGTTTGAAGGTGAATTATGCTGAGCCTGTGTAATTAGCCAGCCACAACCACTTCCGGTCTGATGTCGCGAGTGCGAAGCCCCGCACTCTTACCTTACGAGGACGCTGAGGGCACCCAGCGGAGTCACCAGGGTGGCGGGTGCGAAGGCATACGCAGCGAAGTTGGCCACCTCACCGGCTCCCACTGGGAGGGACAACAGAAGAAAAGTCTCAGATAGGAACATATCCACTCGAAATGGAAATAACGCCCTGGCTGGTGTGGCTCAGAGGATCGAGTGAGGGCTGTGAACTGAAGGGTCGCTGGTTCGATTCCCAGTCAGGGCACAGGCCTGGGCTGCAGGCCAGGTCCCCAGTGCGGGCCATGTGAGAGGCAACCACACATGGATGTCTCCCTCCCTCTTTCTCCTTCCCTTCCCCCTTCTCTAAAAATAAATAAATAAAATATCCTCTAAAATGGAAATAGCTGCATTCTGCTTACATCGATATTTCTATATACTCCTTCAACTGTGTTTGGTAATTTCCATATTTTGTCCCATCTGCTCACAAATTCTCAACATTAGAACAGAGTCCAGATCAATCCGAGGCAATACAAACCTGTTTTAACTGGAGAGCCGTAATTTATACTTAGTTCTTGAAATCAACAATTTTAATAGATTATTTATACCCTATGACAAAAAACAAATCAATTAAAAGCCGCTGAAAATGGTGTGAAAGTACTTCTCATGTCTTTTTCTTTTTTGACAGACTTTACTTATTTATTTTTAGAGGGGAAGGGAATGATAAAGAGAGGGAGAGAAGCATCCATGTGTGCGGTTGCCTCTTGTGTGCCCCAAGCTGGGGACTGGCCCACAAACCAGGGATGTGGCCCGACCGGGAATCGAACTGGCGACCCTCTGGTTCGCAGGCCAGTATTCAATCCATGTTGCCACACCAGCCAGGGCTCTTTGTAATAGAGAGAAACCTAAGTCTTACACATCCTTGGGTACCTACTAAGTGCCGGGTGTTACTCTAGGATGAATAAATACAGCAGGGAGCAACACAAAGATACGACTGTCCCCAAACCTATGTTTTAGTGAGAGGAACAGACAAAACCCCAGGCAAGGGGTCAAATGTGCTGTGTAGAAAAAGGACTCGAAGATAAAGAACCATCAAGCAGTGTACAAAAAAGAGTATCTGTTGAATGAATAGTCAAATCGGTTGCTTTGTTATTTCAGCTGCCCGCCGGCTTAGAAAGAACATTTACATGATTTAACCCTGAAGACTTTGAAGGCTCGGGGTTTTCGGGCACTTTTTCTCTGTCCCTTTCCATGGAAAGTCCTGTCAATCGCACGGCTTCCCAGCTGGGAAGGGAGGGCGGCAGGTGGGGGTTAACACAGGGTGTGTCCTGTGCCCTTTCCCTTCCCAAAGCACCTTCTCAGACTGAGCGGAGCTGTAAAAACACGGACACACGTCAGGCAGGTTTTCACCGGACAGGTAAAAAAGTCCTCCCATGCAAATTAAGGAAGCTATTCAACTGCTAAATGACTTGTACAGGCTCCCACTTTAAATTTCATTTTTTCAGATTTTATTATTTATTTTTAGGGAGAGGAGAAAGGAAGGCGAGAGGGAGAGACATCACTGTGCGGTTGCCTCTCGTGTGCCCCCTACTGGGGACCTGGCCCCAACCCAGGCATGTGCCCTGACTGGGAATCAAACTGTCGACCCTTTAGTTCGCAGGCTGGTGCTCAATCCACTGAGCCACTGCAGCCAAGGCCAATTTTAAATATTTTGAGTTTTATTCATTAGTAAAAGGACTTATTTAAACTTTGAAAAGTTGCTAGTAACATGAAGCTGTAATAGTATCTGCAAATATCTCAGGATACAACTGTAACATTTTCTGAAAATACTCTCTGTACATACTGGAGAGCAGTCCAGCCCACCACAGCCATTCCTTAAGGTACGCGTGGCCGCCTTGACCTGTGGATGAAAACACAGTTCACTTCGGGGAAAGATCACCAGGTCCCTACAAAATTATAACTATTAGTAATGCCAGATTTTAAAATATCTCATTTGTTGCTCATTGCTACTTTGACTACAGGTTCTGTCCTGTATAAAGGGATTTCTTAGATAATATTTTTAGGATCACATACCAAAAAGGGACGTGAGGGTCACGGGATGCTGAAACCGTTCAGGTTTTACCATCATATTGAGTGAAGGAACGAAATCAACCCGTATACCTCAGTCTTTTGTGAAGTCAGCTTTTGTAATAAGCGAAGTAAAGAAAATAAACCAATCAAAAGTGGTCCAACCTCAAAGGAATTAGCCTGAGAGCCAACGAGCCTTGCAGGGGTGGGTCAGCCCCTATGAGGCCGTGACCCGGGACGGAGGGGCCCACGCTGACCAGGCGTAAACACACGGAGCTGCGCTGGCAATCTGGAGCTGCCCGGAGGGAAGCTCCTCCTGCTTTTTCACTTGACCTTCACCCCAACCAAAGTAATCAAGTCAAGCAGTCAGTCTTCAGCAGTGTCCAAAAGAAAAAAATCAATGCAAGGAGAGCCTCCGAAAAGCACATCCGTCATGGGCAAGGAGAGTACCCACCGCAGGAATGGCCAAGGAGGAGCAATACGCTTGTTCAAGGGGCTCCCCTCCGTCCACGAAACCCCAACAGAGGCTAAGCTCCGCAGTCTGCATGATGAGGTTCGGACACACAGATGGCACAGCCAACAGGGAGGCGGCGTTTTTTACTGTCAAAGCAGGTCTTCCTAGGAGGTGGGAACCAGATCTGGAACTGACGTACGGGCTGAACTGACAGAACGTGGGCGGGATGCAACGCAGTGCTGGGCGGTGGTGAGCGCCGCAGACGAAGTCAGAGTCAGGGCCCAGCACGTCCGGGTCCCGAGGGGCCCCCTGACCTGCGAGTCGTCTCTGGGCAAACAGCCTACACCCCCCTGCAGAAGTTCACTGGACTGAGGACTCTTCACCTCGGGGAAGCCCTCTCTTCCAGGAAAAATAGGCCTAAGGTAAAATTCCAACTTCCACTATCCCAGACAAAAGAGCCTCCGCCCGAACAAGGCTCTGCTTCTCTGCAGACCCGACCTCCTTTCTCCGTGGAATCAGGATGTAAATGGCTGGGCGCTCATCGGCCCCGGCCCCAGGTCCCAGTTGGTAATATCTGCAGGGCCGAGTGGGTAGCTTATTTGGCATCATCTCGCTTCCCGTTTTTCTCATGACAAAACTGACATTGCATTCCCTACCCACGTTTACAACCCTCGCGGTCCGAAGTTCTGCGCACGCTCACTAGGCACCAAAAAGGGGCCCCGTGTACACCTCCCGAGGACGTCAGCACGCACACACTGACGCCGTACTGACACCACACAGTCGCCGCGGCGCCACCTACCTGCTCGCATGGAGCCTTTCCGGGCGAGTCGCAGAAGGCCCTTCTTTTTCAAAATGAAACTCCCTCCAATGAAAACGCTGGAGCTCATAGCCAAGCCCAGACCGATATAGAAGTCATACTTGCCACGCCCCTGGCTCATTTCGTTCGTGACTCAAGAAGTCCCCGTCAGTCACATGGATCACGGTGAGACAGGGACGTGCAGGTGCAGGCGTCAAGACGAGGCAGGCGGCAGACCTACACGGGGCAAACCAAAAGGAGATCCTCAGGCAGCGATCAGGACAGGGCCCGTGCGACCCAAAAGTGTGCTTTATTTCTCTTCACATACAGCGATAGTACTGTCCTTGTTACTGCTGTTGAAAAGCAATGTATGTAGTGTTTATATTTAGCGCTAATCTGCGGCAAAAGATGGTATCACCACAGAAAACTGTGCTGAAAACCCAAACTCACAGGACCAGAGGACAAAGTGGTGGTTACCAGTGGTGGGCGCTGGAAGGAGGGGGTCAGAAGGTACAAATTCCCAGTTACTAGATAAATCAGTCCTGGGGACGTCATGTACAGCCTGGTACGATAGTTAACAACCATACTGTACTGGATATTTGAAAGTGGCTAAGAGAGTAGATCTTCAAAGTTCTCATCACAAGAAAAAATGTGTATTGAAGAGATGGGTGTCAACTACTATGGTAATCATTTCACAATATATGCATACATAATTATGCTGGGCACTCAGTAAACAGATACAGTATTACACGTCAAGGCTAACCCGGAACCACATGGACATTGATTTTATAACTCTGGTTTCATATTTAAAAAATGTGTCCAGTCTTAACTGACAGTCCACAGTGACAAAACTTTGCTTATAAGAAAAAACAGCCCTGGTGGGGTTGGCTCAGTGGATTGAGTGCCCGGCCTGCGAACCAAAAGGTGGCCAGTTCGACTGCCAGTTGGGACACGTGCCTGGGTTGCGGGCCAGGCCCCCATCAGGGGACGTGCAAGAGGCAAGCACGTGTTGATGTTTCCCTTTTCCCTCTCTTCCTCTCCTCTCCTTTGTCTAAAGCTAAATAGATATTTATTAAAAAAGAAAAAGGAAAAACATTCTACACAATGAAAATGAGGCATAAATATACATATCTAGCTTATAAACACACCTACTAATTTCGCAAGTGTGTCCTTTGGAATAATCTATATAAAGAAACTCGAAATGTCTCACCCACGCATTTTCTCCTTAGAAAGCTACGTGGATATAAGCATATGATGATTCACTGCTCATTTAGCCCATCTGGGGTTGTGTGGGGAGAAGGCGGGTTGCACTAATGTCGTCAGCAGAGCGCGGTGACCCCAGCAGACACGTGTGCCAGGCTGCAGAGGTGCTGCTGGTGGCCTGTCAGAAAGCATGAAGGCCACGGGCACTAGACAGCTCAAGCCACAAGACCCAACGGCCAACTCATGAACTGTTGACAAATGAACGAAAACAAAGCATGGAAAGTGGAGGGAAAAAACCATTACTCAGCAACCAGGTTTATGATTGGTTGTAACTACCATCCAATTTTCCGGTACTTCTTGATTTTTTTTTTAAAGATTTTATTTGTTCACTTTTAAAGAGAGCAGAAGGGAGGGAGAAAGAGAGAGAGGGAGAGAAACATCGCTGTGTGGTGGCCTCTCATGTGCCCCCTACTGGGGATGCAGCCCACAACCCAGGCATGTGCCCTGACCGGGAATCGAACTGGTAACCCTTTGGTTCTCAGGCTGGCCTTCAATCCATTGCCCACCAGCCAGGGCAGAGTTTTTGTAAGTGTCAGTCACAGGCACTATGGATGAGATTATGTGTCTACATGAAATCCCTCCAGTCCCCCTAATGCATATCCAAAGGCAAGATAACACGTTGGGAAAAGTCCTCAGCTGGGAAGTGGACACTGGGGCCTGCCTCCAGCTGGGGGCATCACTGCAAATGCGTCATAACCTGAAGACACACGTAAGAAAGAAGCTAAACCATCTATAAGGTCACTGAGGATTTTAAAGTGAGTAAGCTATTGCCCGTTTTATGTGCCAAACCACGGGAACACCCAGCCTATGGGACCCCTGTGAATTGAGGAGCCCCGCTGACCGGGATGGTCAGTTTGCACGGAGACACAAGCATGTGCCACGGGGGCGGGGAGGTGGAGGCCTGGGAAGCAAACTGCAAGGGGAGAGCATTACCTCTGCGCACTCTAGTGAATTTACCATTTGTAAGACGTGCGCCTGCAGCGGTGCCCGCACACTGCACGCCCCGTCTGTCCGTGCTGACACCCCCTACCCCACACTAGCATGCCAGCAGGTTTCCTATCCTGGGCACCCAGGAATTTGGAAGTCTCAAAATACATCTTAATACATATGTTTTGGGGATAAGCAGGGATGGATCAGATCACATAGAAATGAGCCTAAAAATTAAAGTCGCCTGTTCTTGAGTGGTCATTCGCAGACATGAAACCACCGCATCATTTTTTTTTAAAGATTTTATTTTTTAGAGAGGGTAAGGGAGAAAGAGGGAGAGAAACATCAATGTGTGGTTGCCTCTCGCACACCCCCTACTGGGGACCGGGCCCACAACCCAGGCCTGTGCCCTGACTGGGAATGGAACCGGTGACCCTTCGATTCACAGGCCAGCGCTGAGCCACTGAGCCCCACCAGCCAGGGCACCACGGCATCCTTTAGATCAGCATCCTGGAGCAGCGCGGTGGGCAGGTGTGCCCTTCCAACGAGCAAGGGTCACCGCACTCTGATAAGGGCGTCCCCTCCCATACACGCTTCCTCCTCCTCTACAACACTGCTGTCTGAACTATGTTCTTCATCATCATGGAGCACTAGAGCGGAAGTGCCTCGAGTTCCTGGTTCACAGATCCCCATTTTGAAGGTCTGAACGTGCTGGAATCAATGAGATGGCACTTTGTGATCTGTGAGACCATACCCAGAAACAAGTGTATCTACGATCAAGAGCTGTATCTACAATTCCAATGCCAGAGGACAGCCTCCCAAACCCAAATTCACACTCTCCATACACACACCTGACTTTGGAACACCCAGGGTTAAGTTACTAGTACTTACTGACGCTTACTATTAACTGTCACTAAACGCAGCCCCCCTACATGTGGTATGAGGTCTAAAAGACCCGGCACTGCGCACGGCCTGGGCACCTGGTCAAACCGCCTGACCTCACGCTGCCCTCCCCTCTCTGCTGCCCAAAGCCAATCAACAGCCCTCCTTCTCCTACCCCCAAGGTTCCTGGTTGCTGCTTCCCCGCAGCAGCTGCCCAGGAAGTAGAGCTGTTAAAGCAAGCTGGCCACACCCTCCCGCAGGAGCTGGTGGGACACGCCCTCACTACAAAGCCCACCTCCCAGAGCCCCTGGTTCTTCACCCCTCGGCCCCACGCGGCCCCAGGCGGTGGCCAGTGTCCTCCTCCACCGAGGAAGCACGTAAGTGACTGATAAACTTGGTCCCTCTCCTCAGCCCAGTGTCAGGTGCCACAGAGAGGAAATCCTACCCCCTACTAAGGAGTTGAGGAAGAAACCATTAAGACAACATATTGTAACAGAATCTTACTCATTTTACCCTAAGGTCACTGATAAGGTCAGCATTCCTAACTTGACTAGGTCTACACATGAATTTCCTCCACTTACGTGTACAAAGTTTCAGGAGGCTGTTTCAAATGTATTCGTCATGAAAAACGACAGAAGCACAGAGGCACAGAGGAGGCGCCTTTGACTGGGTGGGCACTCTTATTTGTGTGGCTTTGGAGAGAGGTGCCCCTGCTGCCCACTTCCGTTCCCAGCACAGGGCTGTGGCTCCCATGAGGCCCCTGGGTCTGGGTACCCACCCCGCCCCGCCAGGACCCACCCTCCTAGCACTGCCAGCAGCCTGGTCCCCACGCCAGGCCAGGTCAGACTCCAAGCTGAGCTACAGAGACTTCGATGGCTCCAACCCACGGGCACTGTGCTCTCCTTGGCACTTCTGTCTGTAGTCAGCCCCGTAAAATGTAATATTCTGTTAATGTTCCACCTTTGAAGATAAGCTCTCTAAGTGCCTTAAAGACAACGCCTTTGGTTCTTCGCTCTGGTTTCCCACAAAAGGGACTCATTTGCACTGGCAAGTTGGATTTAATCAGTCTTTCTGGAATTCAGGTTTTGTTTCTTCACTCCTGCGACTACCTGCGTGTATGAAGGAAGGTGGGGGAGGGGGCGAGACAGCAAGCAACATACAAACGCCAAGCTGCCAACTTTGATCGTCCTGAGAGTGAGCTGCTTGGCTGTTCTCGGACCTGGGAAAGCCCTGCTCCACTCTAACTGCCAAGTCCGTCACAGTTGGGAGGCCCTGAAACAGGGTTTAAAAAAAA
>PVKM010034744.1:0-15447 GCA_004027735.1 Carollia perspicillata
AAGCTGCGTGGTTCCCCACTTCCTTGCCGAAGCCGCATAGTCCCCTCTTTCACAGCTGCCATGCCTGGGTTTCGATCCCTGTGCCAATCTTCTTCAGCCCCATTTACGGCTCCCCCCACAATTGGCTACACCTGCCAGCATTCTCATATTTTTCTAGCTTTTCTGGGCTCTCATTATAATAAGTCTGGGCACGTGTGGCCCCATGGCGTGGAGCCAATCATCTCCAAGCTCTCATGCAGGTGCTGTAACTAGGAGGCGTCACCTCCCAGTTACATCCTGGGTGGAAGTCACTCCCATCTCCCTGGCTCAAAGCGTGACCACAGCTATTTAACATATCCAAGAAATCAGTTAAAAGATAGATTTGTTAAGTGACCGTGCCTGAGGTTAGTTGCAAAACTTGTTGCAATGCAGAACAATTCTCCATGGGCCTGCTCCATGCGTCCCATCCTCCAGTTCAGACTTGTGGGAGTGAGGACATCATATATATTTTTTTCCTGGACACCCTGAGTTCTGGACCCCATTACAGATCCCTCTTTGGGGGTCCCCCTGGCTGCACCCTGTTACACCCACACAGTCTCTCTGATTTTAGGCTAGCCCCACTCTGGAAGTTCTTCCTGTCACACCTCTGCCCCATTCCCACCCTCACAGCGCTGGGCTTTGGGTTTCGGCACACCATGCCGGTGCTCATAATGTTGGGTGGGTCAGGGCAGTCCTCAAGGGAACACTAGCTGAGGCATCGCCCTGATCCACCAAGACCTGCGGGAATCTGGGATGGGAATGCCCCAGCTATTAGTCAGGTGGGGCTAAGAGGTCATCAAAGTGCTAGGCGCTGCGGTGGACCGGCCAAGTTGATGGTGTGGCTGAATGCGGAGACACCTGACAGATTCGGTCATTTCTCGCAATCCCTGTAATTTAGGGGAGAGACTGGGAAGAGGCTTCGGGAAACTGGGAAGAAAAACCCTCCCAAATCCTGGGCCAATGAGGTTCTGATCTGGAGCTGTGGGTGGAAGGTGGGTTGAAGTCTGGTTGGATCCAGCAAGCTTTTGTTTTGAGATCCACCACGTAGGCTCGCGGGTGGGCCTGTGGGAGAGTTGAGGCTGGGGGATAGGGAGTCTAGGTAATCTAAGGGGTAAGCAGAGAGCAGTAAGCTACGGGTAGCGGGGTAAGTCCGAAGAGCCCCAGGAAGCTGACCTACAGAGACACGGAAGGCGCCGTCAGCTCGGAGAAGTTGGCGAGCCAGCGATAGGCTGGGGGGCGGGGCCTGAGTTCCCTCCCCACCTCCTAGGTCGGGTTCCGGTTCAGTTTCCGGGGGACAGCGGAGCGTGTGGGGCCTGGGACGCGGAGGGGCGGGGCTCCGACGACGCCGGCCCTGCAACCAACTAGGCTGCCCCGCGGCGCTGGGAGCCTGCTTTGAGAGGGATGGAGACCGGCGGCGTGGCGGACACACTCCTGTCTGGAGCTTGCGTGCTCTTCACCCTCGGCATGTTCTCCACCGGCCTGTGAGCGCTGCCGGGCCGGGATGGGGCAGGACCAGAAAGTCAGGAAAGGAGTGAGAGGGGCTGGAGACGTGGCTGCAGCCCCAGGCTGCTTCCGGAACCTGGGATCAAAGTGGAGTCGGGTCGAGGGGAACGGGGAGCAAGGCTGGTCACTTGACCTGAAAAAGGCAAGGGAGCTGCGAACGGGCCCGGGGGTGTGCAGTTGTTAGGGGAGGATGACTGGCATTAGGGGTCTCCAAACCCCAGTAGACTGGTTCTCCCTTCCCTGGTCATACCTGCCTTCTCGGCCCCATTACAGCTCTGACCTCAGGCACATGCGGATGACCCGGCGAGTGGACAATGTCCAGTTCCTGCCCTTTCTCACCACGGATGTCAAGTGAGAGGGGGGAAGGCTGAACGGAAAGACTGAGTGGGTAGGGTGGGGTGAGGACTGTGAAAGAGACCCCTCGGGTCCCCCTCCTACACTCATCCCCATGGCGAGTCTCTCCCCTCCACCCTGCAGCAACCTGAGCTGGCTGAGTTATGGGACCTTGAAGAGAGATGGGACTCTAATCGTTGTCAACGCTGTGGGTGCTGTGCTTCAGACCTCATATATCTTGGTGTACCTGCACTACTGCCCTCGGAAGGTAGGGACCCTCCCTTGCACTCACCTCTTCTGCAGCATGTCCTGCTTGCTGGCAGGGCAAGCCGTACTTCCTAGAAGACTGTAACAGGCTGGCACTGCCAACTTTTCCTGGAAGGCCCCTCCAGCATTGCAGATCTCCTTCCTCCTCAATGCCAGCCTTCTTATACTCACCTATAGCCCCCTTTCTGGCAAAGCTGATAGCTCTGCTTACCCTGATGGGGCCTCCTTGCTGCCCAGTAGAGGGAAGGTGCTTTTATCTCCCATGGTTCCTTCAGAACCAGGGCCAGTGGCTGAGAATGAGATGATTAGCTGTTTTCCCATTCAATTATACAAGCATTTATTAAGCTCCTCTTGTGTGTACGAAGCTCCCCCCAAAAGATATCTTTCCCTCTCCTAGAAACCTCCAGTGTTGTGGGTGGATCAAGTCACTGGTGGGAAAACGGCCGTGACAAGTGCAGTACTGGATCTGGACAGTGGCTTCTCTACTGGTGCATGAATGAGTGAATTCCGAAGGGATCAGAGAGGGCTCTTGGCACATGTAGATGTCAGGCTATTCTCTCCCCTGCAGCGTGCTGTGCTCCTACAGACAGCAGCCCTGTTGGGGGTCCTGCTCCTGGGTTTTGGCTACTTTTGGCTCCTGGTGCCCGGCATTGAGGCCAGGCTTCAGCAGCTGGGCCTCTTCTGCAGTGTCTTCACCATCAGTATGTACCTGTCACCACTGACTGATTTGGTGAGTGGGGGGTGTCTGTGGAGGTTGGGGAGATAAGAAGGGTCGGGTCCCATAGCCAGAGACTGTAGCTTACACTCCAGAGGAAGGGAGGATTCAAATCCTGGAAGGAGACAGGGCAGAAAAGGTGGATGAATGGGAGGTAGAAGGGAAAGGTTGGGTAACAGAAAATCAGGGAGGATATTTGACCTTTTTTTCTGAGGAAATTATTAGGCAAGGTAGGAGCTTTACTGTGTCTGGGCTAGGAGTGTCTTTCATCCTTTCCCCCAGGCCAAAGTTATTCAGACTAAATCAACCCAGCGTCTCTCTTTCTCACTGACCATTGCCACCCTCCTCACCTCTGCCTCCTGGACTCTCTATGGGTTTCGGCTCAGAGATCCCTATATCATGGTAAGCAGCGCAGGGATGGGGTGACAGATGTGCAAAGTGGAAAAGTAGCTCCTCTTCTCATCGCAGCCCTTGGGATTTCAGGTGCCCAACCTTCCAGGAATCCCCACCAGCTTCATTCGCCTCTGGCTTTTCTGGAAGTACCCTCAGGAGCAAGACAGGAACTGTCAGCTCCTCCAAACCTGAGGCAGTTCACCTGACCACAGGACACCTTAATGCCAACTTGTTACCAAAGAGGTTCAGACCAACCTGTTTCAGCTGTTCCGGCTGACCAGCTCCACAGGTGCCATGGGTCATGGGAAAGAAAAAGAAAGAACTTTTGAGAATCTGGGGATCAAAGAAAGAGCTTTACTTAGAAGATTGGATGAGACCTGGGAGACAAAGCACTTATTTTTTAGAGACTGTATTTTTTTAATTTTGGAGGCTGGGGTGAAATCTTTAGAATGTGCCTTACAATAAACTGTTCCCTACCCCTGCCCATCAAAGCTCATTCTTATTCGGTGATTCTCAGCCTGCCTGGTTTGGTGAAGGGCAAAGGTGCACTGGAGGGTCAGAGTCATCCCTGAGCTGGGAGGGCTGGCTCAGGAAAGGCATCTAAGAGAACCAGAGCCACCTAGGAAAGACCGAGGAAGGCCTTGGCAAGGACAGAGCTTGGATGTTATGAAGAAGAATAAGTTAGGCTTCAAGAAGTACTTCCTGATATGGTTAAAAGAACCAGAGAAGTGTTCTTGAGAAGGGGCTCTCGCCTCCTTTGAAATAAACAGGAGGAACACCCGCAGGATGCAAAGATAAAGGCTCAGATGCCCTGAAGAAGGTGGCTTGTTGGCCTCTCACTTCTCGACAGTCGGTACACACAATCCCCAATTCCCATTCTCCATACTACACGAAGTTAGTAAAGTTGCTACTGTTTAATGGGGGATGGGAGGGAGGGGCCGTCCAGCGGGAATGGGGTCAAGGTGTCAGAAGCGCATCCCCCTGCGGGATAAGTCGGCTCTGGCCTCCTGGATCTGGCTCTGCAGCTCCCGGGCGGCGTCCTCGCAGTCGTGAAAAGTAGCCACACGATAGCCCACAGTGCCCAGTGCATAGCAGCCAGCAGACACCAGCAAATAGGCAGGTAGTGGCCACAGGACCTCCCGGCAGGACGAAGGCAGCTCCAGGCCTAGGGCCCCAGTGGTCAGAGCCGCCCAGGCGGAGCCCAGGAGCGCCAGTGCCCAAAGCCACTGCGCTAATTTTGTCATGGTTGCTGCGGGAAGAGAAAGCGGAGCTGGAGAGCTTTCAACCTCGCGATCCCCACTTCATTTGAGACCCATCTGTCCTTCTTCCTCACCAGCCCACTCCATCTCACTTACGCTCACGGCCGCGCAGCGGTTTCACCATCCGCCCAGTCCATTCGGCCCTCAACCTACACTTACCTCTGTCTGCCCCGCGTTTCCCCGGTTCCGCGCGGCTCTGACGTCAGCGTGTGGAATTCTCCCAGGGTTCGCGCTCCGCCTTTTGCAATGCCTTCTGGGAATTGAAGTCCGCATGGTGGCGCCCGCAGGGCTCGCGCTGCGGTCTTTCCCCTTCGCTGAGTTCCGTCTGTGCTCAGCAAACTGCGTCTTGGGTCGCCTGGGACTTCGGTGCTGCTTCTCTTGTCTCTTTCGGTGGCATAGAGGAAGCCGCCCTTAAACCTTGTGATATGGTTCTCCTTGAATGTCACTTATGCACAAAAATCCCTTTCGTTCATTCATTTATTCATTCGTTCGTTCGTACATTGAGCGCCTTGATAAACTTGGGAGAAATAAAGATATCAAGACACTAGGCCCCTCCTGGGGTGGAGTGGGGGAAAAGGAGTCAAGAAAACGGAAGCATTGACAACTAACCATGATGCTTTCAGATAGGTGTTAGAACGAAAGTTGTCTTTTTTTTTTTTTTTACTATAGCACTTTATTTTCCTCACAATGACATGTTGCTAAGGCCTAATGTTCTCACATGAGAGTAGAAAAACAAAATTTGTCATCTCTTAAAGAATTGAGGATTATGTACAAAAACCTTACATAAATTAAAAGGATGAATAAATTTACAGGTGGAAATACAACCCAATTTCCAACGCAAGGCAAGTAACAACACATGTTCTGGGAGGAAACATCAGCTGAGAAAGGAAAATGGGTCCTGACACTGGGACCCTCCCGAACCTGTCAGACCAGCAGGACAGAAATGACAACTGGTTCAAGACTCCTGCCAGCCTCTAGAGAAATCCTAGAGTAGGCAGCTCCCTCATGTTAATAATACCCATCAGGAACCACAGTCTTGTGGATTCTCATCAAGCCACTGGATTTCTCTTGCAGAAGCATGTTCTTGTTTAGGTCACCAAGTGACCAACAGTAAGTACAGGGGTTTAAGTCAAAGATATGTACAGGGTATTAAACACATATCAAGGGAACAGTTAACTGGAATACAAGGTCAAAATCAGCAACCAGGTCTATAGTCCAGTGCTGAGATCAGATACAGACTTGAAGAACAATTTCTTTTCGAAGGTTTATTCCGGTTTCACAAGATGTGTACATTTGCCAGGGTAAACTGACACTTGATCAACTCATGCAGCAAATGCTATGGATCTGCCCACACTCCATTTAGAAGCATTTCCAGTGGACGATAGAGGGGCCCAACTCATCTTACTTGTGCTGACCGATCCACACCTGCTGGGAAGAGGACAGCGAGGCCAGAACAGCTGCCAATCCACACCAAGTACTTGAGTTCCAGCAGGGCAGATCTTGACCTTCATCGTGCTGGGAGCCAGGGCCGTGACCCCCTTTTGCACCCTGTTGGTGATGCCTGGATACATGGTGCTCCCACCAAGCATCACCGTGTTGGCATACAGGTCCTTTCGGATGTCGACTTCACACTTCATGATTGAGTTAAATGTTGTCTGGTGGATGCCACAGACTCCATACCAGGAGGGAGGGCTGGAAGAGCACCTCTGGACACTGGCACCGCTCATTGCCAATGGGGATCACTGCCCATCAGGCAGCTCTTAACTCTTGTCTAGGGAGGAGAAGGAGGAGGAGGTGGCCATTTCCTGTTTGAAATTCAGGGTGACAGAGCAGAGCTTTTCCTTGATGTCATCCACAATTTCCTGCTCGGTGATGGTGGTGAAGCTGTAGCCTCACTCCCTGAGGATCTTCATGAGGTAGTCTGTCAGGTCCTGGCCAGCCAAGTTCACATGCAGGATGGCATGGGGGAGGGTGTAGCCCTTGTAGATGGGCACAGTGTGGGCGACCCCATCCCTAGAGTTAGTACAGTGGCCAGAGGTGTTACACAGAGGGGCAGCACTGCCTGGATGGCCATGTATATGGCAACAGTGTCGAAGCTCCCAAACATGATCTGAGTCAAAAACAATTTTAAAAATCATGAGCTGAGTCATCTTCTCATGGTTGGCTTTGGAGTTCAGGGGAGGCCCAGTCAGCAGCACTGGGTGCTCCTCGCAGGCCACAGCTTGTTGCAGAAGGTGTGGTGCCAGATTTTCTCCATGTTGTTCCAGTTGGTGACTGTGCTGTGCTCAATGGAGTACTTCAGAGTGAAGATGCCATGCTTGTTCTGGACCTCGTCACTTACGTAGGTACTTTTCTGCCCCATGTCAGGGACGCCCTGAGGATGGAAGCGGGGAGCATGGCCTAGGAAGCATCATCCCCAGCAAAGTCAGCTTTGCACTCACATACCAGAGGGATTGTCGGTGACGAGTGGTGACCTCTAGGAGCAGAGAGCAGAGAAGCAAAAGAATGAGGAGTGCAGGCCAACTGCAGCGAGAAGGTTGTCATATTTTTAATGATTATTTTTTCATCCTCGCCTGAGGACGTTTTTCCCCATTGCTTTTAGAGAGAGAGGAGGGGGAGATGCGGAAATGTCGATGTGAAAGAGAAACATTGGTTGGGTTGCCTTCTCATGCGCACCGGATGGGGTCGATCGGCAGCCTAGGTATGTGCCCTGACCAGGAATGGAACCCGCAGCATTTTGGTCCACGGACAGTGCACCAACAAACCAGCCGCACCAGCCAAGGCAGGTTGTCGTGAGCTTAAGGTGTTGAGACAAGGTGTACACATCTTTCAGAGAGTTTGGGAGGGGGGGGAATTCATGACAGGTATATAGAAAACCAAGTAAAAGAAAAGGTCAGGCAATTATCAACTTTAGGGAAAACAAAGCGTTATAAAAGGAAAGAGAATTCCTTCCCCTTCCCTGGGAAGACCAGCAGGAACATAACTAACTATGTTGAGCAGAGTCAGTTTATTAACTTGCTGTTGTAAGAAAGAATACAAACCAGAGGAACTACATGGGGCAGCTCATCAAAGGAAAAACCAGGGTCGCTCTAGGACGTGGGGAAGGTGGAATTTAGGTAATATTTAAATAAAGCAGTGCTTTGATAGGTTCAAGGTAAACACGTATTATAAGTGAGGGAATCAACAGCAAGCCTGGGCTCAGAAGTGGACTAAGGGTCCACTTGCAAACTACAAAACTGAGATAATTAATTTTAGATAATTATGTAACAGATAACTACATAATTAAGATAAATCTACTGTTGTGCCCCAAACCCCATTATCTGAAGTTTTGACACAAAGAAGCGTCGCTGAATGCTTCTTTGTGTCCAAGTGACCCCCGAGGCTCAGACCTCTGGGCAGGAGCTCGCGGTGCCCTACCCTCACTGATGGACTTCAAATAGCCAAGTTCGTGACTGTGACTTTGGAGAACGCAGTTTCTCGGCTTCATGTCCCTTATGTTAATAAAAGCAGTTTTTACAGATTTGCAGTCTTAGTACAAACACTACATAGCTCAGCTGTGAAGAATATTTTCACAGACATAATAATGTAAACACTGAGTGAGTACTGATTTAACCAAAAGTTGGAATATGTTTTAACTGAGAGGATGGGGTGGGGAGCACATTAGGAGAGCAGGATTAAAGATAACTATACCCTCGTCTTCCGTGGCAGACAGTAAGTTGATTATATCTAACATATAAAGAAGAAGTAATAACAGAAGCAGTTACTTAGAAACACAGAAGGGAGCACCGGGAGCAGAGCCGGGGAACGTGCGCGTGCTTCACGCAGAAGCGTGTGTGCGGGGTGGGAGCGTGTGGCGAGCTGTTTTTTTCAGTAAATGCCTTGTAGAACTAGTTGGCTTTTTCAACCATGCAAATTTCTTTGTTAAAGAATTAAAACAGAATAAAAACATTTTTAAAAATCTGCTATATGGACTTCAAAGCCCCACCCCCCAGGCCCTTCCCCATGCCCTCTTACATCCTACCAGTCGCTCAGTCAAAACCTCACTGGTCACAGCAACGTTCAGCACAGATTGGGGGCTAGGCATCAACTTCGCAGAGATTCTATTTTATTCACACACAGTAGACCAGGCTGTGAATGATTGACACTCCCCATAAAGTTTTTTGGGGAAAGGTAAGGAGAAGGGCTACAACACATTAAGACAGATAATAAATTATAACGTAATAATAATCAGCAGAAGAATAAGCATTCAGCTGATATTGTCATGTTTAATAGTCACAACGGGCTGCGGTAGATACTTTCATATCCGCACTGTGAGTGAGGAAACCAGAGCACAGAGATAGACAGTAAAAGATAAGTAACTTGCCCAGGGTCACGCAGACAGTAAACAGCAGAGCTGTCCCATCAGCTCAAAGCTATGTGTTTAGTAATTTCAGCCTCCTGGGTCACTGGTCCAGGAATGGGAGATAGGGATCACTGGAGCACCTGCGGTTCATTGATTGATCGCGTCCTGTCAGACGCCGCAATGAGTACTTCGGAGTGCATTATCTCATTCCATCTCCACAGCCATTATGTTAAGCAGGTGCTATTTTTTTAATTAGGTGCTATTATTATCTCCATTTCACAAATGAGGGAACTGAGGCACACCCCAAATAATCTGACTTCAGAGCCTGCAAAGTTTGCCACTACAGCATAGTGCCTTCGTCCCGAGACCAGTGGGACAGAACGAAACATGCAAAAAATACAGCAAACACACACCACTTTAGTATAGGATAGATACGGCACCTCAAGTAAGTGAGGAAGGTGAATTATTTGAAAACCTTTTGTAACTAGCTTACCACTTGAAAAAGTAAATTAAGTTAGATTTCAACCTCTTACCTGATACGAAAATTAATTCCCAGTGGGTTAAAAAAATAATGTGAAAAGCGAAACCCTATATATGCCACAAGAATATGTGGCTATAGCCCTGGCTGGTGTGGCTCAGTGGATTAAGTGCTGCCCTGTGAACGAAAGGGTCAGCGGTTCAGTTCCCAGTCAGGGTCCATGCTTTGGCTGCAGGTCAGGTCCCCAGTAGGGGGTGCACACGAGGCAACCACCCATTCTCTCCCTCTCTTTCTTCCTCCTTTCCCCTTTTGGTAAACATACATTTTTTGGGTAAACATTTTGTAAAATAAAATTTTAAGAAGATTTTCTTTATTTACTTTCAGAGAGGGAAGGAAGGGAGAAAGAGAGGGGAGAGAGGGAGAGAAACGTTGATGTGTGGTTGCCTCTCACACACCCCCTACCAAGGACCTAGCCCACAACCCAGGCATGGGGATCGAACTGGCGACCCTTTGATTCACAGACCAGCACTCAATCACTGAACCGCACCAGCCAGGGCTTTAAAAAAATTTTTTTAAGCCCTTAAAAAGAAGTATGGGATATAGATTTCTCTCATGCTTAGTTCAAGCATCATATCCTCCAAGCAACCTTCCTGGGTTTGGACCCTGTCTTACAGGGCTGGCCACTGTCCCTCCGCTTGGAGCACCCGCTGGCTCTTTCAGAGATGGCTCTTACCGTGTTGAGCCGTAAGGCGTTTGTTTCCCTGCTTGCTCTGCCCAGGACCATTGTATCTCCAGGAATAAGGACAGTGTGGCAAACCCAGCAGGCTTCTATAAATGTAAGACAAGAGACAGAGGGAAGGACGGGCTAGCATCTGATGGTCTCAGGGCAACTGGCCCAGCTTTCCTGGCCCCAGGAGACATAACTACTCCAGAGACTATCACCTGCCAGACGCGGGGTCTGTGGCCTTGGGTAGCACTGGACAAAAGCCAGAAGATCTTGATGGTCTAACTCTTTGCTGTCAATCTTTTTGCCAAGCATCACCATTCTGCCACCACAGCAGGACACAATACCTGTGGGTACAGTAGGGTATGAGAGGCCATACAGCTTGGGGGTTAAAAATTTCAGCTTTTAGAGCCCATTTGTCCAGAGCTTGGGTCCTGGTTCTTTCCTTTTCTTAGCTATGTGATCTTGGGCCAGTAACTTAACTTCTTTGAGCTGCAGTTTTCTCAGCTGTACAATGGAACCAATAATTGATCCTCTCATGGGATTACTCAAGATTAAAAATCATGTAGGCGAGGTGCTTAAACCAACTCATGGCATTTGGAAAGCCCGTAATGGGTGTTAGTTACCCTTGCTGTTGTTATGAACAGCTGTCATTAATTACATCTAGGGCTGAGGATGCACCATGGCCCCCGGAAGCACTTCCCCAGCCTCCCTCCCATCAGTCCCAAACCATCTTCCGAAGTAAGCTACTTCTACAGACGGATAAGCTCATGTTTGTTGGGTTTTTCTGTATTTGCAAACTTTGGTGTCAGATCTGGGAGCCTGCATTCTAAAGTGCATGGAACAACTTTGGAGTGTGCCTGAGTTGGTGGGAGCATTGTCCCTGCAAACCAAAATGCCACTGGTTTGATTCCAGTCAGGGCACATGCCTAGGTTATGGGTTTGATTCCCACTTGGGACACATGCAGGAGGTAGCCAATTGATGTCTCCTCTCTCTCAAATTAATAAATATATCCTCCAGTGAGGATTAAAATAAATAAATAAACATAAAGTACACAGATGAAGAGCGAATATGCAAAATTACATATAACACAGAGGAGGGAACTGATGGGTGGGGGCGGGGGAGGCTTCACAGAAGCCCTGACGCCTGAGTTGATACTGGGAACAGGAGTGAGAGTTGTTCAGGGGTGGGGGTGGGGCAGCGAGGCAAGGGAAAGTCTGAGCGAAGGCACAGAGGCATGAAAATCCATGGTGAGTAATCCTCTGTGGCTGCTTCTGTGACAGAGACAACTTCCTGGGGGAGTGGCAGGAGAAGAGGGTGGAAAAGCAGGCCAGGCTATTAAAGACCCCTTGTAAGTACTTGTGTTGGGGGGTAGGGTTGGTCCCCCAGGTCAGGGGCTTCATACCTTAAAGGAGTGGGTGAGTCCCACATGTGCCTGTGTGTATCATGTCAGGCAGTGGAGCTGTCTGTGTGCCCACACGTGCCGAGGTGATTACTGGTCCTTGGCAAAGCTTCCAGGTGGTCAGGCTGTGCTGACTCCATCCCTGTCCTCAGGGCACCCATAGTTCCACTGGGGAGACTGGATGGACACACATGTAATCAACAAGAACCCACAGTTAAAAAATTACAGGCAGGCTTTAGGAGGAAATGGTATATCAGAGACCCTGTTGCTGATTGGAGGAGAGACGGGGTGAGTCAGAGTTTCCGAGAGAAGGTAAGTTCCAGGAGACCAAGGTGGGACAAGAAGATAGCCTGAGGGAAGAGGGACCAGGGACAGGCCTGGCAGCTGAGAGAAGCATTTGGCTGATGCTGGGAATTCAGCAATTTGGAATTGGGGCAGGGTAGAAGTTGAATTTCAGCAAAGAGATCCAAGTATGACAGTGCTGAGTTGCTAATGGGGTGAGTGATAGTGAACAAAACAGAAAAATGTTCTGCTTTCAATGAAGTACTGGGAGACAGACAAGAAACAATCAAATGAATATGTAATGTATTAAGTAATGAGACTTCCAGTCAAAACGGAGGTGTAGATAGACATGCTTTGCTTCCTTGTGCAACCACAGGAAGAATTACAACAAACAGATTTCAAACCTTATAACACCCAGAACCATCAGAAAACCGAGCTATATGGAAGTTGGATGACCAAGGATTTAAAGAAGTCACATTCCTACAGATGGGTAGGAGGGGTGGAGTCATGAAGACTGGGGAAAGGTGGTGTGGTGGGTAGAGGCAGCAGTGGCGGAACAGATGGTCCCACATTCATGCCTGGTGAACAAAAATTAGGAGGGATACCTTGGGAGTGAGCAATCTCAGCCTGAGACCAGACTGCACAGCCTAGGATTCCAGCACCAGGAAGATAGATATCATTACCTCTGTCTGTAAAAACCAGAGGAGGTTGGGGTGGCAGAAGAAATTGCTAGATTTTCACTGCTTAAAGGGCCCGAACAGTCTTCAAATGTATGCAAACCCACCCACTCTGAGATTCACAATCAGGACAGTAGCTGGAAGGAGGTGAAGTGATTGGAAATGGGGTGAGTGTCAGGTGAACATCCAGAAGGCAGGTGGTGGCATTGCCCCCTCTCTGAGCCCTTCCCACATAGCACAAAGTGGGTTGCCCCACCCTGGCAATTACCTAAGACTCTGCCTCACACAATTCACAGGTGCCTTTTCTACATAGGCCATGCTACTAAGACAGAGTAAAAGCACCTCTACCCAGAAACAGTACACAGAAACAAACACAGGGAGGCTGCCAAATTGAAGAGACAAAGAAAAATGGCCCAAATGAAAGAACAGAAAAACGTTCAGAAAAAGAACTAAGTGAAACAGAGATAGCCAAGCTATCAGATGCAGAGTTCAAAACATTGGTGATCAGGATGCTCAGAGACCTTCTTGAGTACAGCAAAAAAATAAAAGAAGATATGAAAGTTACACTAAATGAAATAAAGAAAAATCTACAGAGGACCAACAGAAAAGGGAAGGAGGCCAGGATTCAAACAAACAATTTGGAACATAAGGAAGAGATAAACATTCAACTAGAACGGAAAGAAGAAACTAGAATTTAAACATGAAAAGGATAGGCTTAGGAACCTCTGGGACATCTCCAAATGTGCCAACATCTGAATGATAGGACTGCCAGAAGGAGAAGAGGAAGAGCAAGAAATTGAAAACTTATTTGAAAAAATAATGAAAGAAAACTTCCCTAATTTGGTGAAGGAAATAGACATACAAGTCCAGGAAGCACAGAGAGTCACAAACAAGTTGGACCCAAAGAGGAACACACCAAGACACATCACAATTAAAATGCCAAAGGTTAAAGATAAAGAAAGAATCTTTTAAATTTTTTTTGAAAAATTGTATTTATTTATTTTTAGTGAGAGGGGAAGGAATGGAGAAAGAGAGGGAGAGAAATACCAATGTGTGGTTGCCTCTCATGTGCCCCCTACTGGGGACCTGGCCCACAACCCAGACATGTGTCCTGACTGGGAATCAAACCAGCTACCCTTTGGTTCGCAGGCCAACACTCAATCCCCTGAGCCACACCAGCCAGGATAAAGAGAGAATCTTAAAAGCAACAAGAGAAAAGCAGAGAGTTACCTACAAAGAAGTTCCCATAAGACTATCAGCTGTTTCTCAAAAGAAACTTTGCAGGCAAGAATGGATAATGAAGAAGTACTCAAAATGATGAAAAGCAAGGACCTACAACGTAGATTATTCTATCCAGCAAAGCTCTCATTTAGAATGGAGGGGCAGATAAAGCGCTTCCCAGACAAGGTGAAGCTAAAGGAGTTCACCATCACCAGGCCATTGTTACAGGAAATGTTAAAGGGATTTACATATTTTGCCGTGTATAATGCGCTCCTGTGTGGAATGTGCACCCACATTTTTTGGTCCAAACTTTCAGGAAAAAACTTTTGTTTAATTTTTTAATTCAATCATTTATTTATATTTAGAAACAAAACTGATTATCCTATTCCAGGGTACTATTTTGCATATGGATATCATTATTGTTTTCTAGAGTCACACTTTTAATGCATAAGCATAAATAAAATAATTAAAAACACATAGATATGGAATTAGTACTACCTGTGTACTTATGAGTAGCCTTATTTATTCCTCAAAAATGTGGGCAAAAACATGCACATTACACACAGCAAAATACAGTATTTAAGAAAAAGAAGATCAAAACCATGAATATTAAAAAGGCAACAAATTTACAGCTATCAACAACTGAATCTAAAAAAACAAACAAAGAAAGCAAACAAGCAGAACAGGAACAGAATCACAGAAACAGAGATCACATGGAGGGTTACCGGCAGGGATGGGGATGGGGGAGGATGGGGGAAATGGTGCAGGGATTAAGAAGCATAATTGGTAGGAACAAAATAGACAGGGGGAGGTTAAGAATAGCATAGATGGCCCTGGCTAGTGTGGCTCAGTGGATTGCTGGCCTATGAACAAAGAGTCACCAGTTCGATTCCTAGCTGGGGCACCGGCCTGGGTTGCAGGCCAGGTTCCCAGCAGGGGGCCTGTGACAGGCAACCAATCTATGTTTCTCTCCCATATTGATGTTTCTCTCCCGTCTTTCTTCCTTCCTCCCCCTCTCTCTGAAAATAAATAAAATCTTTAAAAAATTCTTTAAAATAAATAAAGTAATGAGAAACAGTGTGAAGAAAAACACAGCCAGGTAAAGAGCTAAAGGTGACAGGGTGTGCTGTATCACACAACACAGTCAGAAAGGCCCCGCTGAGGAGACATTCGCGAGAAAACCTTGGTGAAGGAGGGAGAAGTGTTGCAGTTCAAGTCCAAAGGCCTCGGGCTGAATTCCCTCTTGCTCTGGGGAGGTCGGTCGTTTGTTCCATGCGGGCCTTCGGCAGATTTGGGTCCAGTGATGCTCAGCCACACTGTGGAGAGCAATTTGCTTTACGCCAGGTCCCACTCAAAAACACCCCCACAGAAACACCCAGAATAATTTTTGACCAAACATCTGGGCACCATGACCCAGTCAAGCCGAGACGTAAAATTAGCCATCCCACGGAGCAAAAACGGCAGGGAGGGTGGTGTGAGGGCTGAAAATGAGGACATCTGTAAAGCACCAAGTGCATTGACTGGAGGTGGCAAACGTTCAATTAAAGGCGCTGTCGCCATCATGTAGGGAAATAGCCTCTGGTAAGTGCCCAGTGGGCCAAGCACTATGCTAGGTAGTCTCTTCCACGTCGTCATTTACCTCAAATCTTCCCTACCGTGATTTGACATGGGCATCATTATTCCCATTTTATAATCGAGGAATGTAAGGTATGAGGAGGTCAATCAACTTGCCCAAGGACACTCACCTGTAAAGTTCAGAGCCCAAAGGAGACCTAGGTTCTTCCCACTGTCCCACATGCTGCCTGAAACCTGAAACTCATCTGAGTCAGAAG
>PVKM010034745.1:0-15447 GCA_004027735.1 Carollia perspicillata
GGTTTAAGTCAGCCCTAAACATTATTCCAATGAGTTTTTGTGGTTTAATTACCTTAAAGCATTACGTAGTCAAAGCCCATCAATACAGATACGTTTAGAGATAGCAAATGCGTGCCGCTCGCAAGCACCGCCTCGAAGGTGTCTAATGCAGCATCTTCTTTTGCCAAAGAAGCATGTAAAAATAGTTTAAGTTTCTGTATTTGGGGCTAATGATGTGTGTCATCATTAAGCTGGGGGGAATGTGAGTTCGCAACGATTCTCTCAACAGCAAAGCAGAGCCTTGCAGAGCAAAGGACAGAACGAGGCCTTCCCTTCCCTGTTGTTGCCCACGCCATGTGAACTTGAAACCGTGGTTAAGATGCCCAGCTCTGGATTTCAGCAGCTCAGAGTTCAAGTCTCAGCCTTGCAGTTTGTAGGAGAGTTAAGTAACAGGGCGAATAAAAACACTGGTGAGTTTGGGTGAAGCTTTTTGAAATGAGGCATGCAGAGATGTTAATAATAACAGCTAATATGTATTAGGCATTTATTCTGAAAAGGCTAAGCTTGTGATTTTGGAGGAGAAAAAACAGGAGCTTGAAGGGGTCAGTATCCCATTCTGAGGCGGTGAAAGTGGGCCTAACATTTCCATGGTGCTTTTCCTTCTTTGGGGCGTGAAGAAACCGAAGGTTGTCACTTACTTTAGGCTCCGTTTCAGACATTTTCTTCTGCAAAACTCATTCCTCTCCTTGGACTCACAATGACTTCATTACTCTTTTCAAGTCGAATCACATCCCAATCTCGACGACTCAAATTGGCCTTAGATCCCGCACTAACAAAATGTTAATATTTATGAGTGGAGCATTTTGGGTTCAGAGAGAGGGAGAGAAACCTTCAGGGAGGCAGTTACTGGCCTGCGATAGAATGTGTCATTTGGAAAGAGCTGCATTGTGGGGAGAGCCGGTTCGAATGAGCACTTTCACGGGCGATTCAATCTGGTCGACTCATCTCTCATTAGACCGAGGGGAGGCTTTTGTGGACACCGACTGCTCATTAGCATCTCGATCCCACCCAGGAATCCAGATCCTGGGCGCCAGGCAATGCTCGTGATTGCTTCAAGTATTTGCATTGCTTTCAAATCGCCATCATTTAAAAAAAAATGAAGGGCAGCCAAAAGTAAAGATAGATCCCGTGAGCCAGATAATTATAGCTATTATGTGCTAGATGATATTTGTTTTTAATGTGGAAGTCTCTAAGTAACACCTCCTGACCTCTCGAATCACTGTGGTCCCTTCTTGAGCCACCCGTCCCTAGGCTGAGAGTGGGCACCTTTCTTCACGTTCTGTTTTTGCCCCCACACCAGATGAGCTGATGTCACCACCCCCCCCATGTGAAACTCAGTTTTAAGACTGCACCTAAAATCTGTTGGTCGACTTTGATCTAATGCATGGAAAAGTGTTTTTTGGCCACTTGCTGGTTAGCAGAAAAGGTGCTATTTTTTTCTTACATTAAAGAGACAACAGGGAAGTTGGATGGGCCAGCAGGAAGCTGTAAGGGTAGTGTTGGTTAAAGCAGGACAGGCCAGTTCCCAAAGCTGTCATGCTACCCCCGTGAGTGAGGGGAAACTCCACACGTTGTCTCTGAGGTCTCAGTTAGACTATAATAGGGGATCTTAATTTATATCCAGCTATGGGAAAGGGTAACAACATGGGGGAAAAGAAAATACATATAAGCTTTTCTACTTCTTTATCTTAGGCCTCCTTAGGTTGAAGATGGTATTATTTCCATCAGTCAATGCCCTGGTCCAAGAAAAATGATTAAGATAAACACCAACAACTTCAGCTCCCAGAATCTGAATGCATTTAGATGGTCCAAGTATGGGGGGGATGGCGGGGGGAAGCTACATGTGAGAATCACAAGCCTGGGGTAAGGACCAATGAAGTGAATCCCGTAAAATGCACATGCAGGGCACACCATGTAAATCCGAGGTGCTGTTAGAGTAACAGAATAATGACTAATTGTGAACCACCAAAGTATCTATTAGCGTTTAATTGCCCTCATAATAATGATCGTAGAAAGTACTCGGGTAATTATAAACCTGCCTGTATTGTGCTGTGGCTGGAGCCAGGCAGATCTAAATTAACCCCATGGTTTCATCCCCGTGACTCAGTGACATTGGACAATGTACTTTACCTCTGTGAAATGTGGATAATAATTTCCATTTCCAGGTTTGTATTAAGGGTTAGAGATAATGTATCTCAAGCATCTAGCCTACTGCCTGACACATACATATTCAATATTCAGGAGCAGCCGCGGCAGCAATAACTGTTGTTATTATAGTTCTGGCTCCCAGACGTTTCCATCATGAAAAGAGAGAAGTAAAACAGAGTTGACGCAGCCTCCCAAGGGGCCTCGGGCAGGGGCCGCAGCGAAGCAGCGATAGTGGACGGACCTTGCTCTGGACTCGGGCTGGTTAACGAGGTCTGGCAGATGTGACTGATGAGCTACGCAGGCAGACCCCTGTTCTTCAGGGTCATTTCGGCTCTGTTTCAGAGACGCCCAGAGAAGGCGTGTCTGCTCACAGGCACCCTGGTTAGTGCAAGCACCCCATTAGGGGTGGATGTTTTCCACCAGCATCACTGGCTTCTGCCACAGGAGGAACAGGAATCAAGTTTCCCTGTTGGTTTTATCAGAGGAGGAACCCATTGAGCACTTTGTTACATCCTTGGTCCAGGTACATCATTGACCTGGCTCTAAGTGTTTAAAGGTAGGTTGCTAAATAGCTCTAAGTATCCATTTCCTTATCAGTGAAATGTCGCCCATAATGACACCTGATAAACAGGGGCAGGGCCTGCCATCTCTGTCCTCACGCCGAGTGCCTACCGCGGGTCTTTTTAGGTGAGGGATTGAGGCTTCTGCTCCAGCTCCTGCTAGGAGGATGCGCTCTGTGGCCAGGTGAATCTAAAGGGCGCCCTTGGCATTGTCATCTGACCTCATCTTCCATCTGCGCTACGTTCGGCGTCATAGTCACCAGGTAACATCAGACCCTGTCCTTCCCTCTTGATACTAAGTCACGGGCCAGTACATTGAAACCCCTGCTAGGGACTGTTAAGAGGTACACCACTGATCTCATTAAGAAGAGTTAAATGGTCCAAAACAAAATCAGGTCTTCATCATCATCATCGTCGTCGTCGTCATTATCATCGTCCTATGGGAAATGTTTTTTATGGGGCCGTTGTTAGGGTCTGAATGTTTGTGTCCCCCCAAAATGCATGTGTTAAAATCCTCACCCCGCAACCTGATGGTGTCTGGAGGCAGAGTCATTGGGAGGTGAGTAGGATATAAATGTGGAGCCCCCATTATTCGTGCTTTTGTGTGAAAGAGGTCCCACAGGGTCCCTGGTTCCTTCTACCGTGTGAGGGCACAAGAAGAAGTCAGCAGTCTGCCACCCAGAAGGGGGACAGCGTCAGACCCTGGCCATGGTGGCACCCTGATCTCAGACTCCCAGCCTCCAAATCGTGGAGAAGCCCGTTTCTGTTGCTTATAAATCCCAGTCCGGTGTACGTGGTTAGAGCGGCCCAGGCAGACCAAGACAGCTGTCGTCGTGCTGCGCCACACACTCTATATCATTCAGTCCCTAAAACAACTTTCTAAGGTGTTACTTTCGTCTGCATTTTGTAGATAAGGAAGTGGGGCTTACTTTAGAGAATAATCTGCCCTGATTTTTAGAACTCCTATGCAAGAGGCTGGAGTTTGAGCCACATTTTCTGGTTGAAATGTCCATTTCCTATTATTTATACATTATTCTCATCTAAGCTCATGTGACTAAAGCTAAGTGACTTAAAATCATTATGATATTTTCCTAGCATTTAACTCACCCATTGGTTAGGTATTGCTCCATTGTGACAATGATGAGGCTTTTTTTCATTTTTTCCATAAAATATCTTCATCTCTGAGAAAAGTCCCTATTGTTACAATCCTCCGTGTATCAACTCTAAACACATCTTCTTGTAAGTGCCTGTGGATAATATATTCCTGAATTGTTTTAATTTACAGCAGGATTGAAGGACTATTATGCACATCAGTCTTGTAAATAACGTGACGTAAATAACAGCTGCATTTAGTGCCAGTGCAATTGTTTTCTTCAGAAGTAATCATTTACTTTTTAGGAGGCACTGAAAATTTGCATCCGGCATTGTCTTCTTCATTTGGGTAAGGCACCGTTACTCAATTGCCTGCATATTTAGTACCTGAAAATAATTAGTTTTCTTTTGAGAACTGTCACGATCTACGGACACTTTTGATGTTTGCCTGGGGTAAGGAGGCAGACTGTGTCCACGGTAATAGTGATATTAGTACCTATCCTGCCATCGGTACTGTGAGGTTGATGCAGTGGATCTCAAGCCCCGGGTGCTGTGCTCAGCTCATTCACACATTAATTCATCCTGCAATTATTTGGAGAGAACCTACTAGGTGCTGCATCCTGGCTACACAATGGCTGCTGGCTACAACAGGGCCAGACCTAGACACTGAGCTCAAGGAGATTTTTGTCTAGGGTAAGATGCAACAATAAAAAAAGAAAAAAAATCAAATTTCAATAAGTTCTATAAAAAATAGATAGCTAGGGAAGAGAATAGCTTAATGACCAGGGACTATTAAGGACTTAACTTGAAGCAGGACTCTGAAGTAGGAGCGTCATCCAGGCCATTAAAGGGTGAAGGTCTGTTCTAGGAAGAGGAGGTGTGTGATGCTTTGGAGCTGGAAATAGCGCGGTACTTTTGAGGAATAAAGAGAAGACCAGTGAAGGCAGGATTTAGTTAGCAAAGAAGAATGCTTACAGAACTTGATGGGAAACAGTGAGACCTCACAAAGGTAGGGAACTTCCTCTGGACCCCCTAACTAAATAGTGATGATGGGAATCCAGGTTTCTATGACCGCAAGTTCCAGCTTATTTCTTCTTAAGTCCCTAGAATTGAAATGAAAAATAAAATAATAACAGTAATAATAATAGGCAAACTGATATAGTGCTTTCATGTCAAGCACTCTTGCCATAACTTTTCATGTGCTAAGACCTTAATTCTCACATGAAACTTAGGAGTTATTTTAATTTTTGCATGAGACTTAATATTATCCTCATCCTACAAACATATGGAGATGACATAACCGCTTTATAGCAAACAGCTACTGAAAGATAGATTTCAATATGAACCCGGGGTATACGTGTTCAAATATGAGATACATGACACATTGGAGATCAGACATTTAATGACAGATTAAAACTCGTTTGTACTATGGAGCTATTTACACTTTACCAAAAAGCTGTTAGAACAATACGATGTCTTTTTCTTGAACTGTTTGAGAGCAAGTTGTTGACGGGATGCACCACGAAAGAGTATTATCTACAACCAAGATTTCCTCTTATACTGCCACATTGTAACTATTAAAATCAGACATTCAAAATTGATCCCTTTTTTTAAAATGCAAGGTGCAATTCCAGTTTAGCTTGTTGTGCCAAGAATGCCTTCACAGCAACAGGATCCAGTCCAGGATCGTACGTTACATTTAGCTGTCACACGTCCTTAGTCTCCTTCGGTCTGCTGCAGCCCCCATTCTTTGCTTGACTTTCATGACCTCGTTGCTTTTGAAGATTATAGGTCAGTTGTTTTCTAGAATCTCTGTCAACTTGGGTTTATTTGACGTTTTCTCACGATCAGATTTCTGTGATGCAGTGTTTGGGTGGGATAGGAATGACAGAAACATGGCCACGTCCTTGCCATTTCCTCCTATCGGGTACTGCGTACTTTCAGGTTGTCCCATTGTGAAGATAATAATGTTGATTACTTAATTAAAGTCTGTTTGTAAGACTCCACCCTGTCATCTGCCGGGATCCTGTGGCCAATCTCTCCACACCTGGGCAAATCCCTCCTGCACCTGCTGAGCTCTGACTTCCTGTGCGAAGTCACCTCTGCCACCCCTCCCCGACCTCCCGTGCTGGTGGTCTGCCCTCCGCCATCATGCATGGGTCCCTCACACCCCTCGGGCTTCGACCCTCCCCAGCCTGCCTTATTCAGTCCCACCTCATGATGGTGAGACAGAATGTATACAGGAAAGAAGGAAGGAAGGAAAGAAGACCACAGAATAACTTTTAATACAGAATACAAGACACAGAGAAATCAGTCGCTTCCATTGAGAATAGTGCTCAGAGTGATGCTAGCTGAAATAATGTGGAGCACACGGTTGTTTCTCCTTACACGCCACAGATGCTATTGCTCGTGCCCCAAACATCATCAACAACAGAAAAGGCATTGCTCCTCTGAATTGGCTCCTCTCAACAAAATACAATCAGGCGATGGTCCATGTGCAGTGAAAGAATACCCATTATTAGCAAAATGGTCAACCCCGTGGAGTGGCTTCAATGGGGCTACCACCTCTCAGTCTGCCTCCCCCTAGCCGCTGTTCAGTCATCTTATCACCTTATCACCGCTCTCAGGAACTTAGTTATTTTCCCAGCGAGAAGAGGCTGTCATTAATCATCATGCATTCAAGTTCTTTCTCTCTTTTCTGGACAATGTAAATAGGAAACTGGAGAACACAGTTCTGCTGTCGGTTACTTTTGTACCATCATGCTCTTAGCATCTGCCTCGAACCACCTCCCTCTGTCCATTAAGGCAGCGGCATAGTTGTAACAAGAACTAATTCGGGGGCCAAGTTTAAGATCTACTATTTACAATTTGCTTTGACCACGTAACTTGTTTAAGCTTCAGACTCTTTATCTCTAAAATGAGTATAATTCTATGGAGTAATTATCGTTATCTGGACTAAATGAAATAACATAAGTGCTCAGTGGGGTTCGTGGTCTCTGAAGCATAGGTTAAATTTGCTGCTCATACCTGACCGCTACTCTCCATTGTACTCAATAGTACTTTGTTAACTTCTCTCATGCAACAAAAGCTGTTTCTTATTTGTGGATCATGTGGAGGTCATCCCCACGGGGCTGGGATCTTCTTAATGGCAGGAATCATTTGTCATTGTCATATCTCAGCGCTTAGCAAAGTTACCCATGGTATGAAAGGTGCTCGGTGTGTGTGTGGATTGAAGGTGGTGGGACTGTGGAATGTTGAATGGATAAAAGGATGAAACAATAAATGAATAAGAGGATAAGGAGACAAAAGAATACACAATTATAATAAGGTAAAGGTAAGAAATTCAATATTTATTGATCATCTGTCATGAGTTGCACAAGTTTTTGGCTATTTACATATATTTTAGTATTAATACTCATTCAGTTATTATGCGATAGAAGATAAAAGCAAAGCTTAAGAAAGCTAGAAACAGCCCTGGCTGTTGTGGCTCAGTGGATTGAGCACCAGCTTGCGAACCGAAGGGTCTCTGGTTCGATTCCCAGTCAGGGCACATGCCTGGGTTTGGGGCCAGGTCCCCAGTACCGGGGCACACGAGAGGCAAACTCACACTGATGTTTCTCTCCCTCTCTTTCTCCCTCCCTCCTCCTCTCTCTAAAAATAAATAAATAAAATCTTTAAAAGATATAAAAAAGAAAGTAAAAAATAAAAGCCACCATGCAGTAGTCTTCCCTTACCTGAGGGGAAGGTATTTAAATATCCCCCAGTGGGTGCCTGAAACTGCAGATTGTACCGAATCCTGTGTGTATCATGTTTTTTTCTATACATACATACCTATGATAAAGTTCTATTTATAAATTAGGCACAGTAAGAGGTTAACGATGATAATAATAATAAATAGAATAGTCGTAACAGTATACTTTAACGAAAGTTATGTGAATTTGGTCTCTCTCTCTCTCATAACTGATCTAATAACCCAGAGAGTTGCTAATCGACTCTCTGGCAGGTGGTATATGCAGCGTGGATTCGCTACACACAGGGATGATTTATGTCTTGGGTGGGATGGAATGAAACCAAATAAAAGTTTGTGATGTGACTCAGAATGGCGCGCAATTTGCAACGTATGAATGATGTATTTTTAGAATTTCCCGTTCAATATTCTGGGACCATGACTGGCCATGTGTAACTGAGGCTGTGGGAAGTGGAAGCGCAGATGCGGGGGGTGGGAAACCGTTGCAGTGCCTCCTCTGGGCTTTACGAAGGGAGCTCTGCCGTTCTTTCCGCTTTGCTGCGGCACACGGCGGACGCCGTCTGTTCCACATGAGACAGAAACAGTTGCTATCTGCCCAGGATATGGGTTATGCATTTCCTAAGAAAACTCAGCAGAGTCTAGATTACTAAGGTAGAAACTTTGTACAATTGATTTATTAAAAAAAAAAAAGGAAGGTTTGGTGAGCATTTGCAAATACTCACCTCTAGGGGAAACAGCTCATCTCTAGGGGAAGCAATTTCTTTGTTTTCTATTTCTGGACTCAGTCCAATAATGTCCAAGACGAAGAATGACACCTACATAATATCTTTGAGGGACTGCATGGGCAGAGGATTTGGGGGCTCACACAGGTCCTCATGACAACCTTACATAATCTCTTGGTAAAAGTTTATGCCTCTGAGTATGATGTAACCTAAACTGTGAGAAAATGGCACTTACCACAAAGGAACGGTTAAAAGAACCCTGAAAAGGAAAATGTAGTATCCAGTAGCCCATTCACACAGCGATATTTGTGAGATTTGAGGCATTTGAGAACCTAGAATCTGCATCTAGAATGCAGTGTTAGTTACTTGGGAGGAAAAGTCAATGATACATGTTGCTTGCCCTCCCAGGTCTCCTAGTACATAGAGGTGAAGATTCTGGGTAAATAAATACGTACTTGAAAAGACAGCATGAATTTTTGTGAAGCAATACGAGAGAGCAGTTAGTGAAGAACTGAGAATGTGGCTCTTAATGGGTTTAACGAGTTAGCGATGGTTCTCTAAAGTAGATAGCATTTGATTTCAGTCCTGTAGGTGAATGGAAGCCTGCCAGATGGACAAGGTGAGCTACAGTCTGAGAGAAAGCCACAATAAGATGCCCAGATAGACACCTGGGACTTCAGATGGTCCCATACGGCTCAAAGGATCAAGGTTTGTTTGGGAGAGAGGCTGGACAGTTGAGGTGGGCTGGGATGAGACCATGAACCATAAAGGGGAACTCACAGAAACACATCTTTGGTCCTGTGCTGTCATCTTGGAGCCCCTTCAAATTCTATATACATATTCTCTATTTATTTAAGTATAAATTATATATATATATAAATTAGAGATACTTTCTGAATATGTACGCATATGTATGCACATATATGCACAATGCATAATTGTACATATATTAGGTACAGAGTTGTACATACTAAGTAGGTTGTACGTATGCTTATAGATGTTTCAAGTCCAAGTTCCAAGCTATAGCTGTATCAATTATTATATGCACACAAAAGAGCGAGCTTGCTAATGGTGTCTCTCTTTCCCTTTAAATTGCTTGTGGTTTTCTCTCACAGGAATGGGCACAGTTTGGTTCCTCCCGACTAATCTTAGTCTTTCTTGTTTCACTCTGTACGTTGCTCTGAATAATAGGGCTTCTTCTGCCCTTTCCTATTATTCTGAGCCCCGATGAAGAAGGAACCCTAATAGGATTCAGAAAATCACGACATCCCATGTAATGACCTTATGAGGACCACAACTCACTTTTCCCTCTGGTCACCTACATGATTGGACATGCTTCTGGAAATTTCTTGTGTTCTGGAGCCTAATTAGCGTCCGGGGAAAGACCTTCAGGAGTGGGAGGTACAGGTTAGCCTTGGTAGGAAGTGTGCACTCGGAGTGTCTTTTCTGGCCCACAATCTCCCAGCCACATCATCTGTCCGAGATGTGCTCTGTCAGTGGTTTCTACAATGCCCATTGATATCTGACTTTTGTGAAAGAGCCAAGATAAACAAATATATAAAAATAGCTTTGTATAGCAAAAGCTATGAATTGTTCCAATCCCTTTATTTAGATGAGAATGGGCATAAAAAAAAAACAATACTCGCCAAAATGCTGGCTCGATTGCAATTAGCATGCCTCTTTTCTATTAAACTGTATCTCATGCCACTCATCATCCGTATTTGAAAAATATCTTTAATTTTCCCGAGCAGGTGATTAGGTTTTCAAAAATAAGATAACGGTTTCATTTTGCTCAAAAATCAGAGCCCCTTCAGGAAAGACTTGCTCTTCCCCTTCCTTTGAAGACAATCATTTGTTGGAAACAGGGAGCTAAGAACAAAAGAATCATGGCGGCATGAGCGAAACTTCGAGAATTTGCTCAGAAAAGTCCCCCAAATGCAGGTGTTTGGGAGCCAGTCATTTAAACGCCTGACACTCTGTCTCAGTGGCCCCAGCACACAGGGTCTTCTGATTAGGCCTCCTCAGGAAAAGGCCACATGAGTCTCAAGATCTTTAAGCGTGGTCGTACCTGTAGAGCTCAAGAATCTGTGGCGAGTGTGCCGTCACTCCTGAGAAGTGCTGTTTCTCTGGTAGCAACTGATAAAGCAGCGGATTTCTCAAAGTCAATCACTCAAAATAAAGAACTTAAATCCCTTTGAACAGACCTCTGGGAAGCGGATCTGCATTAACCTAGCCCACGACTTCTCTGGCAATAATAAGGTTTAAAGAGAGTACGCAGCCACTGGTGATTTCTGTAAGTGATACAGTGAGGGGACAGGGACAATGAGGCTAGCATTAAATGGGACCTGGGATTAAGGGAACTTGCATTTAGCCATGTGTGCAACGCTGAAAATTAACGCGGTATTGTTTAGCGAGCAGCTGTCAAGTTATTGTAATTCGCGAAATGTTTTTTTTCTCTCCTCTTCTCATTCACTGAAGGCGTATTAGAAATAGCTTCATTTCTGAGGGATGACAAAGTTAATCCTATTTTGAGTTCCGCTGGAAGAAAATGATACTTAAAGCTTGTTTTGCATTTATCCAATGAGCCAGTGACTTCAGCATTTACTGGGCCGATCTGAATGGAAGACCCGGTGTTAGATGCCAGGGCTGTGAAGATAAATTGAGACCAAGCACTTCCATCAAGATATTTAATATCTGGGGGGAGTTACAAACGGAGCAGAACTTTGCAATTTTCTCTTTCTGCAAATTTATGAGTAGAGGCAAGCAAATGATGCTCAGGGAGCACACGGGTGGGCCTAATGAAAGTTGAAGCACAGTGTTACCGGGCTGGAGGTAAGACAAAAACCAGAGAAAGGAGCCTGGTGTTCAGGCAGGGTCCTGGGGTAGGTGCTGTTCTCTCCAGGGCCGTGTCCACGTATCCAGAGGCAATCCATGTCTCCATAGAAACACCTCACTGTATTGTCATTACACAATAATGCATATTAAATACAATTTAATTACATGCACAGGAGCGAGAGTGTTGTGCTTTCATCTTTCAGCATCTAGCAATGTGTGGCATCTTGCAGGCACAAAGCAAATAATTGAATAAACAAATCAAAAAAATAACAAATTCAGTCACGTCTAAAGAAAGTGTTTTGAAAACAGTATTCGTGGCATGATATTAAAGTTCAAATGAAACACAAACACAGGGCCATTATTGCGATACAAGATAGCAATTCAGAAGTTGGGACAATAACGTATACTTCCGAAAATGAGGGTCTACGCTGGGCAAGATGGGATCTCTGGGATATTGTCTACAATAAGCACAGGAATGCTTAGGAATGATTCATAGCAGGGGGTGAATTTTGATGTCCACTTGGCAAGTGTAGCAGTATAGGGGTTGTTCAGAGGCACTGCAGACGGATGGGTGAATGAATGGATGGGTGCATGATGTCTCTCCCTCTGCATCCTCTTTATGCCAAGGGACACCAATATGACCATTGCTTGAAATGATCATGAGCCCTACTCTACATGGGTCTGCTGGTAAAAAAGCTTTCAATCATAAGGACTGCATTGCACCTCCAAACAGAAGTGCTGTGAAGTTTATTTTGAGAAATCGAAGCCATTCTGAATCTGAGAGGTCTACTGTGAGTGTACCCATCAGGCAATCGTCTCAGTTCCCACATGTGGGGGGGGCTTCCTACTTGCCGGACTGTCAGAGCTCATCACAAGATGCTGTCCCATGCCAATCCCTTATGTTTTGTTTTTTCTGCAGCCGAAGAACAAGGCATCTACATAAAAATGCCATCACTGGATAACGGACATGCTTGTATTGTTCCAGCCACCCATTCTACAGAGGGATATTCATCAGTGTCTCTGACTGAAGAAAAGACAGTGCTTTAGGAAGAAGTTCCTCTCATTTCTGTGGATTATCAAGGTAGGGGTTTTTCCCGTCCAGTATCTGCTTTGCTTCTAATTTTCTCAGTTTGGGTGAACAAATTGTAGGGGAAATAAGGAGAATTCAGAGATACCATTGTGAGACATCAGAGCAGTAACCCGGATTATAAACTCAGATGTACCACTTTTTAGATGACAGGTGGTTAATCAGTCAACTTCTCTGGACTTCAGTGTCTTTATCTGTAAAAGTGTCCCAGTATTTATCCATGCATTTACTCATTCAATGTGTATGTGTTGAGGATATAGTCTGTGCTATCTAGGTACTAGGAGCACAATGGTGAGAAAGAAAATCCGTTATTGATGATTCATGAAGCTTAATATACACCACATTCACTTGAAAGTTTCCCATAATAGGAAGATGTATAAAAGGGGCTGTAACCTTATACGGAAAGATGCCTGTGACAAAATGACACTTGACGCTTTGCCTGAGATCTGAAGTTAAAGGTGACCAGGTGAAGAGAAATAAAGAGTTTTCAAGTCTGAGAAAACACTTTTTCCAAGGCCCTGTGGTCGGATAAAAGGCCTGTGTGAACTGTACACAGACGTGGGGAACCCGTGCCTCTCAGTCTTTCATATGCACAGAAAACCCTGGGGATTTCCTTTCAAATGCAGATTCTGGTTTAGCAGGTTTGAAGTGGAGCCTGAGATTCTGCTGTCTAGTGAGACCTCCCAAGTGATGTCCGTGTTCCTGGTCCACAGACCACACTTTGAATAATAACGTGCTGGATGGAGTTCAGCTCCCGCTGCGGGGACCACAAAGGGAGATGTGGTTGTTTATTTTAGCATTACCTAAGGAAGAAGCAGGGGAGGGCCAGGAGGCATGTCAAAAACAACACCTTCGCCATTCTCTTTTTTTTTTCTCCTCTCCCTCTTTTCCTGTTTTGCCCTCCAGTTTCTCTCCAAAGCAAATGCAGAGAGAGGGGCATTTTGCCCTACGGCCGAGTGCCCTTTTCTGCCCAGGGAGAAGGGGACATGGTTGGCTGGCTCAGGTCTCCTGCCAATGGTCTGAGCCAATCTCTGTAGGTAGGGGAGCGGTTATTGACCATCTTGGGTTGTAACTCTACCCTGGCAGGTGCAACCTGATTTACCTGGACATAGAGTCTTTAAAATATTAACAGCGAAAGGAAAGTAAATGTGCGCTTATCAATGATCCCAATTCATATCTCCCAAATAATCCATACACTATTAATACCATATTAATCAAAACAATAGATTGCATTTCAAGCCATAGTTCAGGATCGGTGAGTGTTTGGACAAGAAAAGAGATGCCATTTTATCCTTTAATAATTTTATTTATTTATTTACTAACATGAGTAAGCATTCATTATTTAGGAAGGAAAACAAACACACGGCAAATTAAATACTACTATGAATCACCCTTCAAAATGTAGGTTGGAACTAAATGAACAGAGACTTCTATTTTGAGTTGCTTGAATTCTGTGGTCAATTTCTGTGGATGCTCGCGATAGAGTTAGTAAAGGTCAGAGGCATTACATGTGATCCAGGACCCCATCACAAGCTCCTCCGGCATGTGGAGAATGATTATGAGACGAGGGACTCTTTCTCCTCCTAATAGCAGGTCCCTTTTAGTGGAGAGAAAACATCAGTTGGAAAGGAAAAAGCCAAAGTAAGAAATGCAATATCAAGGTCACTCTGATATGGTTATTTAGCACCAGAAACAACAAAATGCTATAAACTGGTGCTTGTGCTGTGCTCCCGTGACTCTGAGTGTGCCTGCCATTGGTTCACTTACGATACACACACTAAGCACCTAGCATGACATGCTGTTGGTGTCAAGAAGCTTATGTGTATGGGGAGGAGCACGATGGTTTCCAATGATTCCTGTAAGAATAGCCGTTTGCAGAAGAGGCAGAATTACTATAAGGGAGGACCTCATTGTGAGCTAGAGAACCAAAACTTGCCTATGCGTGCCAGCGAGAACTTCACAGAAGTAGAAGCGTGCCAGGCATTTCTGGCGAGGCACGAAGGAGCAGGTAGTTTCAGGTGTCAGGGAACTGAAGACAGAGCACGCTGCTGTTTATCGTTGTCCCACGTTCTCTCAGAGACTCCATGACTAAGTCAGCATGGTGGATGTAGTATATGAGAACGTGTGTGTGTGTGTGTGTGTGCGCCTGAGTGATCTGGGGTAGGAGACAGGATTAGGGGTAACTTATGTGGAAAGGCGATGGGTGGGTAGGAAGGAGAATCACAAGCGTAATTTCTTTGCACTTCAGATATTCCATTAGCGTGATCGGTATGGCAGTGGGTGTATCTTTTCTCATTTAATGCTCAGGACAACCACCCAAGGTTAAGGAAATGTTTGATACATTGCAAGCACTTTACTAATATCAGTTGAATGAGAATCCTATCGCTAGTTAAGAATAGAGTGGGGGGGGGGTGTGATGTGTAAATACAGTTTGGCAAAGCTTTGTGTAAGGGGGAAAAAGTGAAAAACAAGTACGTTTACTCATAGATTTTTTACCTTAAAATTAAGGATGGATAACCAAAGAATATTTTAGAAGAATTTTTAACCTCTGAGCTTTAGCAGGGAAAATGTTATTTATTTTATGTGAGTTTTAAATAAACTTTATTCAGAGCTTCCAATGCCAGGCATTGCTGGTAAATACTTCAGATTAATGATTCTATTTGTTTCCATATGCCCTTCCAGATCGAGGTACTTACAGCAGCTCATTAAGGACTTTATTATTCTCCCCACATTTCAAGTGAGGTATTGGGGTGTGCATGGGCATATTCTGGTGGTTAGAGTATTGATCAGAGTTGAGGTTGCGGAGTAGCAGACACCGTAATCCTTATGTGTAGATTAACGATGGCCGTCTGTGAAACCCGGCGCCATCCGCTCTCCTTCCACTCACACCCCGTGCTCTGCAAAGCAGGGGCAGGGGAAGAAGCGATGTGGTTTTCGGTCCTTCTTCTTCATTAGAAGGACTGTTCGTGATCTGCGTGTCCTTATCTAATATCGTGACTTCGATGTCATCTGTGAAAATATAGTAGCCTTCTTTTCTCGAATATTGCCGATGTAAAACAAAACATTATAAAATAAAAAGAAACACACACACACACACACACACACACACACACACACACACACATGCAGACACCCATCAAAACAAGGCCACCGAACAACGCAAAGGGGGCACAGGAGAGACCTGTCCGATGAAGTTTTTTGCAGTTTCTCGAGACA
>PVKM010034746.1:0-15447 GCA_004027735.1 Carollia perspicillata
CTCGCTGCTGCTGTGGTGAGTGATCCAAGGAAGTTCACTTCTCTCCTCGTCTCTGGTTTCCCACCTTTACCTGGTCCCCTGTATATAAACACTGGGAAGATAGGGTCATACAAGAGGTTACGAAAGACGAAAAGGGCTTGTGTAAGACCTTGGTAAAGGAAAAGAAAGGTGAGGCAAGTGTGACCGGGGGCTCAAAGTCTCGGGGGTGGGCGACCTCTGAGGGCCTTAGTGGCGCTGGAATGCGGGACCCCGTGGGAAGACGGGAGAAGTACAGACAACTGAGTTCAGGCCGAGTCTGTGAAATTAGCGACCACAGGCCGCGGCTTTGCCCTGACGGCCGCAAAGGAATAGTGCCATCGAGTAGTGCCAACGGAGAAGGAAAACTCTTTTAAGCTTGTAAACAGCCACCGGGGCCACGGCGGCAGCAGAATGGGTGGTGGATCTGGGCGAGCAGGTGAGCCTCTCTGAGCTTCAGTTGGCACACCTGTGAAAGGCAGATGGTGTGGTTCCACCCGAAAGCTGCCCTGGGTGACCTCATGTGGCCACCTGCTCCCCTTGCTCCCTCCTCCAAGCCCACCTCCTGCGCTTCCCGCACTCAGATTCTATGGGAATCAGTGACTGGGCTGGCCCGGCTGATGTCATTCCTATTCTCCTGGTTTCTTTAGGGACACAGAAAGGCTCCAGGCAAGAAAACAGAGCCCAGGGTTTGCCACTGGAGTTGCTAATGGGGCACCTCCACCCCGGCATGACTCAAGAGATGCGAACCCCCTTCTGAGAGAATTCACACAGGGCCCTGTGCCCCCGGGTTCGAAAGGTCCTACAGCCAAATCCTAGACCAAGTGAGGTCTTGTGCATTTGGAAAATACTTTCCACCTTGCAAAGCACTGTCATGTGGGCAGGTTTTCCCCCAAGACTGGGGCTGATAAACAACCTGATGAGCCCAGGGTCGGGCTGCTGTGTGTTCCAAGGGAGGGGAGTTCGCCCTGACCACACGAGGTACCCCACACCCTCTGTCCTCTCTTTCTCACAGCCTCCGGAGCCCCAGGGAGTGCTAGAGGAGATGAGCTAGTGCTTGCGGCTCCCAAGTCTGAGCAACCCCAGGCCACCCTCTCTGCCTCCCAACCACAGCCAGCTAAGAGGGAAGATGCTCCCAGCTCACATCTGTGGCTAGAGCCAGAGTTTCAGGAGAAGGGCCGAGCAAACTGGGTCAGACTTCTGTGCTGGGATGGGAGACTCCTTGGAGTGACTGGGTATGTGTCAGCTGCTAAATGATTCCACTCTCCCTTCCCAGCTCCTAAGCCGCCACCCTCCCCACAGGGAGCATCAGCTGCCAAGGAGCACTGCCCTGCCCTCTGGCTGCGGCGGCACGTGTGCTCAATAAAACGGAGCATCGTTTATGGAGCCCTTAAAATGTGTCAGGCAGCCTGCTAACCACTTTACAAATGTAACCGATGCAGCAGCTCAGGATATGAAATGAGCTTCCATTCTCTCAAATGAGCATTCAACGCCTCTGTGTCCTGTTCTAGGAGCTCTGAGGCCCCAGGAAGTCTTCTGTCCAAAGGGTTGGTAGGTGAGTACTACCTGAAGGCATAAAACCCAAAACCTTACCTAGTCTGCCAAGGAGCCTCATTATGTTTGGCTGTGGCCGCCACTGCCAGCAGTCAGTGTTGAGATGCTACAAAACCTCCCTGGAGACATTCCCTCAATGACATCGATGACCTGATGTCTGAGGTGGCCTCTGCCCTCTCCAGGAGCCAGGCCCTTTCAAATAGGCATCTGCAGAGGTGCACCTGCTGTGCTCCACTGTCCTCTGACCATGTGGCCTAAGTGCAAGGACCCTCAGACACCGAACACCAGGTGCTAGGGCACAGCTCTCTATACACAGTGCTCTGAGTTCACACGCAGTTATTTTTCCCAACTCAGCTACGCGCTGCCCTTTCTCTGCCTGTCGGTGGTGAAGAAGGGGCCTCCTTTCCACACATGTTATCAATCCTATCTCCTGTCTCAGGATGACTGAGCGTATTGTTCAGGGAATCACCCACCTTACTTAAATTCTCACACCCCTTTGTATTATTAGCTTCGTTTCACAACTGAGAAAACAGGTAAATGATGATAAAGGAATTGCTCCAGGTCACTCAGCAAATAACTGGTGGAACTGAGGTTGAACCGCACCCTGATTTACAGCCCAGCACCGTTCCATCTCACTAAGTGCTCATGGTTGGGATGTCCATCCAGGATAAAGTCAAGGGAAGAAGTTCCTGCAGTAGTAAGCGTGTTTCTTTGTGGACCCACTAGACCTAGAGGAAAATCACGGAGAGGCAGCAAGGCTGAAAGCCCTTATCTGAACTGCCCTGGAGGAGGTGAACTCCGAGTGGTTTGTGAGCAGCCAGGACCTGTCATGCCACATGCAGGGTGTGGCAGTCTAGCACACGCGTTGGCATTGGACTGTGGCCTGGCCTGACTCTCCTACTAGAGCAACAGCCTCAGTTAAGAAGACCCAGAAGGGTAAAAGTGAGAGAATCTGAAGGCATGTGTGCCAGACCCGAGCCAGTGTCCATCCCTAAGCTGCTTTTGGCCTTAAACTCAGCACTAGCTTCCTCGGCCATAATGGGGTCTGAGGCTTTTTGGACAGAAACACATGGGAATAAAGGTTTTATCTGGTCTCATTTAAAAGTCATTTGGATATATGAACTTGACTTTTCCAGTACCCTCCTGGACTACCTTCTTCTATTCCAGCATAAGCCCACCATGGTGAAACACTAGCTGATCCAAACAAGAAGTTCAGATGGAAAATATTTGAACAAAAGTTAGATTTGAGTCCCAGGCAAAAGCCAGGTAGCAGATGGAGAAATCTGAGAGCAGAGGTTATGGGTACAGAGAAGAGAAGGAGCAGGTGGCCCTCAATAGACCCAGATTCAGGGGTCAGGGTGGAGGAATGTTAGCAGGAAGTAAGCGGCAAACCACCAAGCCAAAGCAAATATAGGATCCAGAGCTGCCCATCTGGTCTATTCATAAGGAACGTTGCCAAGAAGGAGCACAGCAGGGAGGAGAGGAGTGGAAGATTCACGGCACCTTGTTTAGCAGCCAACAACTGGGGAAGATGGCGCTAGCAATGCATTCTGGGCTTTTCCTCTTGGGTAGCTCAGATGGTGTGTTTCTGCCCCTTAGATCTGGGTAAAAGAGGCTCAAATCCTATCTCCATCCCCACCCCCTAGGTTGAAATTAGATGCTTTCCCCTGGGTTTCTCTGAAATCCTGAGGGTTTATATTATTGCCGTCTCTTGGCCACTTCCGCTTCCACTTTCCAGCGTGCTGTGTCTGTTGTGTGCGATGTTGACCCAGACATCAGACACAATGACCTCCTTCAAATTTCTAAACGTCTCCTTCCCTACTGCGTTCAAAGTAAGCTTGAATGGATTTTAGTTTGAGGGGAGCTGGAGGAGAAGATTCTTCACGGTGATGTAAAGCAGTTGGTGTAGTTGACAATGTTCTCTCCTTATTATATCTGCTTGTTTTGAACTTTGGCAAAGGTGAACACTTTGCTACTACTTGTGCCTAAATATATGATATCTGCTTCCTGACAGTGGGCAGATGGATTTTTAATATAAGTATCAGATAATAACCGTAAACATAGCCAACATTTATTGAGAATTACTACATTTTTAATTTTAAAAAAAATTTTAAAGTGAAAACAACCCACACGTCCATTGACTGATGAATGGATTAACAAAATGTGCTGTATCCATATCAAGGAATGTTATTTGGCATTAGAAAGAAATGAAGCACTGATACATGCTACGCTATGGATGAACCGCAAAAACATCCTGCTGAGTGAGAGCAGCCAGTGACAAAGGACAGCATGTTGCATGATTGCTTTTATTGGAGATACACTGGATAGGAAAATCTATGGCGACGGAAAGTAGATTAGTAGACGACTACCTCTGGGGGAGTATAGGGAAACTGGGATTGATAGCTAAGTGCTGTGGTGTTTTTTTTAAGGGTAATGAAAATGTTCTAAAGTTGATTATGGTGATGGATGCCCGAGTAGGTGCATATGTTGGATTGTGTATCTTAAGTGGGAGGAAGGGCATGGCATGTTCAAAAGGGTGTGAGTGTGTAGGAGACTGTTCTGCGTGGCACGGGCCCAGCTCCCACTCGGAGATGCACAGGACCCACGCCCAGGAATAGGTTCTCCCGTGGGTACTCAGGCCTGCAATATGCCTAGGCCACTTTGCGTCTCGCTTTTTGCTAAAAACTCCCTCACCCAGATTTGTGACAAACATTCACTGCAAAATAACTTCCTAAAATCCATGCCAAACCTTCCTACGACCAGTGTAACCGGTCCAACCACTTTTGCCCTTTTCATTTGCAAATATCCTTCTTCTGTGATGTGATTAGCAGCAATGGCTTCTTTGTTTGCTGTAGAAGGGAACTACCTAAAGCAACCTGTGCACAGTAAATGAGGACCATCAGGTGATGTGCAGAGAAACCCAATAAAGGCCTGTCATGGTGGAGGCTGTGGCTTTTACTCCCCTTGAGAGAAAAGCCATGCTGTCCCTTTTCCTCCACCGGACCTGGTAGTCCGTGTAAATGTCTCATTTCATCCATAATGACTCAGACACTGCGGGCTGGTGTCCACATCATGAGTGAAGAGAGTTTAATAATAAAGGAATTGTTAACAAAGAACTACAGGAATGGCGAACCATTGGGTACTATCTAATGGGAGACCTTTTCTACTGTAAAGCGTGAAGCAACAAGAGGAAGAAAGAGTCCTACCGGAGTGTGGTAAGAGCCAGAACCCAAGAAGCGATGCAGTGCAGCCGCTGCCAGAACTGTGGGGAAGCAGAGAGGAAGTCAGGAGAATGTATACTCCAGATGTGCTCCTCTCCCACCCTTCGGGCTTATGCTGTTGCCCGGCAACACCCTCCCCTCCCCCACAACTGCCAGCCCTGACTACACCTGGGGGCAAAGCCGTCTGGTCCTATGGTTCATGAAGAGACACAGTGCAAGGCACAGAAAAATGAAGAATGGGATGAAGAAGCCCCAACCCGGAGACTACTCCAACACCCATCCATAGTAGAATGGATAAATCAACCGTGCTGTATTCACTCATACAAAGGAACACGACAGAGGTGGTGAACTAACTACAACTGGACAAAATGGCAAGGATGGATTCCAGAAACCTAATGCTGGGCAAAAGAAGCAAGAAACATATGTATGATTCCACATATATAAAGTTCAAAACTGGGCAAAATGAATTTATATTGCTTAGCAATCCGTACAGTGATAAAACTGTGTATTAAAAATAACAAGCCCTGACCGGGTGGCTCCGTTGGTTGGAGCATCGTTCTGTACGCTGAAAGGCCGTGAGTTCGAGTTCGATCCCCAGTCTGGGCCCAGATGGGGGGCAGCCGACCCGTCTCTCTCTCTCTCTCTGTCTCTCACTCTCCATCTCTCTATCTCTCTCATCAATAAACGTATTCCCAGGTGGGGATTTTTAAAAAATAATGATCGCAAAAGTCAGGATAGTATTGCCTGTAGGGAAGAGAGGAGGTTAGGATACGTGCTGTGTAAGGGGAGGGGCAGGGGAGAGGGGTCCTTGGCGATGAGCTACTCTTTGATTTGGCTGTGGTTACACAGAAGTTTGCTTTATACAGTTTGCTAAAAATGTATCTGTCTGCATATTTGTAATATACTTAATAAAAATAGAAAGAAAACATTTCAATATAATTTTCACATTTTCTAGGCATATACATATACAGAGCGACTGTGTGTTTAACGTTATTTCTGCATTTGCAAATTTTCTTACTTCTGAAATCCATTAAAACCCTTTTCTAGGCTAGTTTTAAGGCTATATAATATTGTCAAATAGTATATATTATAAATACTCAACCATTCCCTTATTCAAAACATCTAAGTAGTATGGATACTCTCGCCTTTATGACACTTGCCTCTTTTAACGAGTAGTTTTTTAAGAAATTCTAACCCATACTTCCTCCTTTTTCAATTTACATTTTTCAGTTACATTCAATATTATTTTGTATTAGTTCATATTTGGTATTATTTTGTATTGGTTTCAGATGCACCGCCTAGTGGTTAGAGAATCATATACTTTACAGAGTGTCCCCCCCCCCCCGATATTTCCAGCGCCCACCTGGCACCCACCACACACAGTTATTACAACATTATTGACTGTAGTCCCTGTGCTGTACTTTATTCTTTTTTTAAGCAAACCTATCCTCAGGATTTTATTGGCACATAATGAAACAGAACATGAGGCTTAGAACTGGATCGCTCGGCCCTTTCTCTTCCCGTCTCCTCCCGGCTCAGAAAGCTCGCATCTCCTAACAGCCGGCCTTCTCTGGGACCCGCAGTTGGCTCAACGCATTCAAGCCTCAGCACGTCTTTGTAGTTTCAGTCTTTTCGCAGAAAATCGGCTTAGCCTGCCCACCATGGCCACTCTGCTTGCTGTCATAATGCCACTGTCCCCGAGCATACAGAGAATGCTTGCCCTTCTTTCAGAAAGTCGGATGGGTTTTAGGAATGTTCACTGTGTGTGCAGGAGCCCTGTTGGCAAGGAAAGCCCAGTGCCGCACTTCATGTCCCAGTGACCACTCTGCAACTACGAGTTCTTACTCCCTTCACCTTTGCTACCCATCCCCCACCCCCCTGCCATCTGGCAACCGTCAGTATGTTTCTGTATCTATGAGTCTGTTTCTATCTTGTTTGTTTATTTTGCTTATTAGATTCCACGTTTAAGTGAAATCATATGGTATTTGTCTTTCTCTGACTGGCTTATTTCACTTGGTATAATACCCTCTAGGTCCATCCATGTTGTTGTAGGTGGCAAGATTCTGTTCTTTTATGATCAAGTAATATTCCATTGTATATAGTAGGGACCATCTAACTCATACTTTAAAAACTAAAAAGTCCCAGTTAAAGGTTCCGTGCACAGACTCGTTTAATGTCTCCTTCCCCTACTGGGAGGTCCCTGAGGGCAGAGACCACGTGAACTCCGCTGCCCTCTGTCCTCAGAGCCAACATGAAGCCTGCCTGGCGCAAACGAGCAGCTCACTAAATGTTGGTCAAGTGGATGAGGGAACGCATGAATGAACAGAGGACTTTGTATCTAATCTGTGCTGCTCATCTTTGAAAATGAGTTCATCTCCTCTAAAATAGCCTTACAGACTAGAGACATCACTCGGTGTCCAAGCAGAGGCGACATGAGTGATGGGGAGGGACAAGGGTGTGGACAGAATTCTTTCATCGGTTGTGACTTGGACTAGTGGGTGTCTGAGGTCCTTCCTGCTCCCCCAAATCTGGAATTCATTACCTGGCCAGACACACCCGGAACCTCAGGCCAGAAGAGTGGAGCCTCATATATGAACAGAAAAAATTTGTTTAAAAGTCATTGAAGTGTTATTAGAAGCCATTTTCTTTCTTACGAAAAAGAAGGAAAAACAATGAAACTCATTTCCCTGGTTGCACAAATAAATGAACTTCAAGGGAGTGGCAAAGACAGCCTGCACCTCTTAATGCAAAAACAAAAAGTATTGCTAAAATTTGGCAAGGCTTTAAAAAAAGATGCATGTTTTAGTAGTTTGTCTCAAAAAATGAGGCCACTAATTGCCCATGGCTCATGCTTTTTCACAGTCTGAACCGAGAAGGGTTCCAAATCCCCCTTTAGTGAAATGAGGAATAAGCACCATTTCTGGTTAGAATTTAGAGCAGTGAAACATAGTTCACAGATGGCACATAAAATCATTTTTTAAAAAAAGACTCCTCTAGAAAGAGACAGAACTCTGTACAATGGAAAATTGAAAATTCTCCAATTTCAAGATGAGTCAGCAGATAACTTTGTGACGGGGACTTGGGAGCCCTGCTGAGCAGACCGACCTACTTAAGTGGGAAATCAGACCTGTTTCCTGACTTGCAGCAACTCTTGTCATCTGAAGACTGCTGTTAGGTGGCTCGTCTGTATCTCTGCCTGGTGAAATTTATTAGGAACAGAGCAGCATATCCCGGGACGACGTGTACCCACAGGAAAGGATTTGAGTTCAAAGGAATGCGATTACATCAGGCCCCTTCATCCCACCCAACCGTTCAATCCCCGCTTTCCCACGAGGTGCAAGCCGTTTGGCAGGGCTGCCAGCTGTTAATTAGAAGTTCTCATATTTGCAGAGAAATCATCAACACCTGGCTTCATGCTCACAACCCCCACCACCTCCTCATCCCACCCCCAAATTAATTTCCTCTTGCTCCGAAGGGAAATGCTTTTGCCAAACATTCTTAATCCTTAGCAATTTGTTCACTCAAAGAAGGGAAGTGGGGAGGGCAGAGAGGACAGAAGAGGTGATGAGTTCTTTCCTTGCAGGTCTGGTCATCCAAAAAATTTTGGCATTTCCTGGTGCTTCGCTGATGCCTTCTTATTTCTGAGATGACCCTGCCCCCTATGTAAATTGTCTATAACTGTACATTTAACTGACAGAACTGGTGCCCTCACTCCCAGTGGGATTCCGTGTAGAGTCTTAGTACTTAAGAGTTTTGAGCTCTTGAGTCCGTGACACCGATCTGCTTAATAACTCCCCACCTTCCTCTGAACTCTGAATCCAAATAGTTGTCTCAAATTTTATTTAGCTCAAAATTAATTTTTCCATAACAATGTCATCCGTGGTGGGCAATGCCTAATTTTCTACAAGAGGACCAGCTGAAGTTGAAAAGATGGTTTTTCCCTCTCTCAAGCTCAGAGCCAGTGAATGACAGACACACTTCTAAACACATTGGTCACCTTCCCTCCGTCTGCCCCGCGGCGCTCTGTCTGTCTGGGATCACAACGCCCTCTCTTTGGGGAACTGCCTGTCCACTTCTCTAACTACATCGATCTTCTTAGGGCAGAAAACCTGGCTCCGTCTGATACACAGAGAAGTCATGGTATTTCTCTAGCAGAATGTCCAGTGAAGCATAACTTGAATACATTTTTAGCAAGAAAAGATGCCACCAACTTTTGAGTCTAGGAATTGCAGAAAGTCACTCTGGGGACAGATCACCGGCCATGTTTCCCTGTAACACTCGAATGGTCTCTGTCAAGCAGAGTGGGCCATTCTCTGGGGGAAAGGGTGTATGTACTACACTCCCATCTCAGAACCATTGGGACACACTTTGAGTGCAGCAGGACTGAAGCCTCTCTGATGGACTGAGAAGGTCCTGACAGAGGCTCCCTGGGATACCAAGAGCTCCATAGAGTAGCAACCCGTGTAGGAAGGAGGAGTCTGGACCAGTGAACCTGGGTTCTGTATCGTGGGAAAAGCTTGCTCTAGTCCAAGTTTAGCTGGAGTTACAATCTTACTGGCTTATCCCAGACCAGCCACCCTGGTATGCTTGCTGTGTTTGGGAAGCAATGGCTGATCCTCTGCCTAAACCATAGAAAACCTAAGCTTGGAAGGCCAAAGGTGAGGTGTATCCAGATCTGGCACAGGGCTCACAAGGGCCCTGTCACCACAGTGGACAAGAACGCAATGAACCCTGCACACCACCCCAGGGCGTCAGCAACACAACCAACCTGGAGCTTGAAAGCTGAACCAACAAGCCCCTCGGGTTCCCGTACTGTTCAGCTTCGGGGCTTCAGATGGATACGCCAAATTTCCTGCTATCGTGGGCAGGTAGAGAAGACTGCCAAACTATTAATTGGAACAAATAAAATGCGGGGACCAGATATGCATCTAAATTGGGTCGATGCGTCATCCCAGTGGCATTTCCCACACTCACCTCTATAGCCAATTAGTCACAAAAAGATTCTTTTCCTTTTGTCAGTGTCCATTTTCTCTCTCTCAATGGTGCAAGGATAGGGCGAGAGGGGGGCCTTTGTATGAACGGTTTATCCGTCAGGAGACAGTTGCAGCAGAACACTAAATGTACCTCTCGGGAAAGTGTTCCTACATCCTCTGCCCACCTGTGACCAGGTATTCACTGCGTCTCGTGTTTCAGGCTTAAGGCTGCGTCCTCTCCCTGTCTATGTCAGTGGAGACACATTTTGTAAATTTAAAACCGAGATCTAAGAGGACAAAATACCTGAAATCAAAACTTAACTTTTAAAAATCTTTCCTTGAATGCATGCCTGTGTTGGGCTAACAAGTTATTATGTAAATGGCATATTAATGGGTTAAATTTATTTTGTTGTTAATTATGAGTGATTTATTTGTTCTGATATAAGTACATGCAGGGAGAAGTTACTCTTGTTACTCATACTAACAGTATTACTTGTATTTGATAATGAAATAGTCCAGTGTTAAATTAGGAGTCAGTTTATGCTGTTGGGATCAAGATAGTCGTATTGCTGAGCCTAACCAGGTCATGATACTCCACGATGCCGCTGTGTTAGCCGAGCGGTTTATGAGCCTGAATCCTAGAACTGAGCGGTCTTGGCTCAAATCCCAACTTGACTACTGACCTAGCTGCACTACTTTGGGAAAGTTACTGAAACTTTCTGTAGCTCTTCTCCTCATAAAATAAGAGAACAATAGTAGCCTTTTCCTAGGTTTGTAGTAAGGGTTAAGAGAGTGAAATGTAAAATTCATAGAACAGCACCTGTTGACACACAGCAATAAGATTGACCTAATGTTATTACTGTCAACATATTTGCCTACATAAGATAAATAATTGTATTGTGATTAGTAATAATAACAAACATAAACATTTATTGTTTTTGCTCCCAAGAAAATTCCTCTTTCTTGTGGTAATAGCACCTTTTTTTTTTAACTTTTTGGAAAGTATTAGTTAAGGGAAGGAAACTTAGCCCAGTCTATCCAGTGAAACTTAGCGTAGTGAGTTTGTTGTCATTTTGGGGAAAGGGAAACTACTAGGATTTCCAACTGGGAGGATAGTATAAGCCCAACGCTGCTTATAGGCCTGTCTGCAAGGGAAGCCATCAAAGTAAACAGTTGTATTAGGTATCTATTGCCACATTAACAATGACCAAACTTAGCAGCTTAACATAAAAAGCATCATCCCACTGAGTTTCTGAGGTCCAGCTTCCGGGAGTGGCTTGGATGGATAGCTGTGGCTCAGGGTCTCTCATGAGGTTGCAGTCACATTGTCCTCAGGGGCTGCCGTCCCCTGGAGGCTGGACTGGGGCCAGAGGCTCCACTTCCCAGATGGCCTGCTCATGTGGTGATTGTCAGGAGACTTCGATTCATTACAACGTGGGCCTCTCCCTAGTGTCCACACATAGTAGCTGGATTCCCCCAGAGTAAATGATGGGAGGAAGGCAGGGTGGGAGTGGGAGAGGAGAGGGAGAGAGAGAGAGAGAGAGAGACTAAGAGGAAGCCACAGTGTCTTTTATAACCTAAACTTAGAAGCAACTTACTGTCTCTTCTGCCTTATCCTACTGATCACACATACTGGCTCTGGTATAAGTGGGAGGGGGTCACACGGGGTGTTACCAGAAGGCAGGGATCGCTGGGGGCCATCTGAGAGACTGGTTACTGCAACAGCAGAACCAAAAGGAGGAGTGGAGACTGAGTCCCACTGACGCTACTTGAGCCCATGGCACGTGCGTCCCTTATATGAGTCAATAAATGCCTTTCTGTCCTGACGTTGTTTTAGCTGTTTTTTGGTCCACTGCAGGCAAAAGGTTCTTGACTAGTACAACTGCTAACCCTTACTGAGCACTTCATCAATGCCATACAGTGAGCTAAGTCCTTTTCGTGTGTTATTTCATGTAACCCTCATGACAACTCCATGAGATAGAGACTGTTATTTTCAATCTTATTTTCCAGATGAAAAAAGGGAGGCTGACAGAAGTTACATGGCTTGGGAAAAAGTCATGTAACTGGTAAGTAAGTAATGCAAGTAATAAATGCAAGAAGTGACCCAGGCCGTCTCACTCTAGAACCTACTCTCTTGCCATATAAGGGGTTACTCTTTATGCACTTCTCCTCTTGATTCAGTTTGAGATCTTTCCCCCATGAGAGGGGCTGTGAGCTTGGATTCTCCTGTGGAGTGGCTCGCACCCAAATTGAACTGGGCTCACACTCATGGAGCACTGGGTCCATGGCCCACAACAAAAGCCGCCTGAACCACAGGAGAGAAAAATGTTACTCTGCTAAGCCGTTCCCACCATGGCATCCGTGGTGCATATCCAACAGAAGGCAGCGCCAACCAGTCATCCATCACCAACCCAAAAGGTGTCTTCAGTTCTCATCCTGGTAATTGAGGACATGTGTTCCTTTGCAAACAGTCCTGATGGGAAATGGCTGAGGTCCTCTTAAGCTTGAGAAACGAGAGGGAAGAGGAGGGGGGAGAAGAGGACGCTGAACATTTTCGTTTGCTTATGTTAACAACTCTAAATGATTAAGGGTAAGAAGGAAATGGCAATAGAATCTAAAAATGCTTTGTGTAAGGCTCACATTTACTCACACTTCTAACTCCACTGTGGCTTATTAGTTCATGGGAAAAAATGACAAAAAGGAATAAAAACCTGACTGAATCCAGGATCAACAACTTGAAGCCATAGTAACCAAGAAAGTGCAACTCATGAATTAAAAAAAAAAAAGCGTAAAGTGAGTGTGTGTGTGTCATCAGAAGGATGTCAGAAAATGGTACTGAGTGAAGAACGCAGTTAACCCCTGGTGGTGGGCGGAGCAGGCAGCTCTGGGCCGACTGTGTGCACCGGCTGAGGTGCGCACCGGGAGCAGGCCCAGAAGTTCCAATCCCTATTTGATGGAATCCCCAACTCAGCTGTGAAGATATTCACTCCAGGATAAAAACAACATAAAAAGGCTCTGCTTAACAAGACTTTCTTGATTTTTTTTTGTCTAAATCAAATTTGATTTGCATTAGTTCAGCCCAGATTCATTACAAGAAGACAATAGGGCGTGTGGCTTCTCGTGTGTCTCCACAGCTAGCTCTGGAATGACTTGAGGCTGCCCTGTGAACATGAATCTGGATGAAGTACAGCAACCCAGGGCTCAGAACCACACCCCCTCCTCCTCACCTTTGGGATATGGCATCGGTTTCTTATTTGTGTAGCCAAATCTCAGTGATGTATGGTTCCAGGGTCCTGGAAGGAAGTCCAAGCAAGTGCTAGCAGTTTTGGAAGTCCTGGGGCCATCACCCAGATGGGAGTTATGGGCAATTTAGGAACCATCCAGTCATCAAGTGTGGGGCGGGAAGCGTCTCTAAGGGTCATCTAGTCCGATGAGGCACATGATGATTCTCCTTTTCCCCAACCTTTGTGCTGAAGAGGAAGTTCAGCCCATGCTTAGACCCATCCTTGAGAAGGAACTCCCCTCACTCTGGGGCAATCCATACAGTTTTAATGCCAAAGACTCTTTTTTTTTCTTTATTTAGATTGTTGACACTGTTACAGATGTCCCATTTCCCACCCTCCACCCTCCACCCTCCACCCAGCCCCTGCCCCCCTTCCCTCTGGTCATCACCGCTCTGTGGTCTGTGTCCATGGGTTATGTTTATATGCTCTTTGGCCGGTCCCTTCCTCTTCTTACAACCAGTTCTCCTTGCTCCCCTCTGACAGCTGTCAGTCTCTTCCATGTATCGATGCCTCCATTTCTATTTTGTTCATCAGTTTATCTTATTTATTAGATTCCGCATATAAGTGAGATAACAAGGTATTTGTCTTTCTCTGACTGGCTCATTTCACTTAGCATAGTAATCTCTCGGTCCATCCATGCCGTCATTTCCTTCTTCTTTATGGCCACATAGTGTTCCATTGTGTAAATGTACCACAGCTTTCTTATCCACTCATCTACTGATGGGCACTGGGGCTGCTTCAAGATCTTGGCAACTGTAAATATTGCTGCCATGTTTTTCCTGTAAATTATCATCCACAGCTCCTTCAAGCAAGTCAAATATTCATGTATTTGAGAATATATGGCTATTCTGCCTGCAGACTTCTCTAGTCTAAACACGAAGTGTTCTTGATCATTCTGCATTAGTTCTTCTCCTATGAATGCCTCCATAAGGCCCCTTAAATATGGTCCCTCCCTTTAATTATACCCCCTTAAAGTGTATTCACAATACTCAATGAATATTGTGTCCAGGGAAAGGAAATAGCACTAGTATTAGCTCTGTCATTCTGAGATTTTACTTCTGTTAATGTAGCCTCATAGTTACATGTTTCTAACAGCCTTACAAACTTTGGAATCTACAATTAATTTACTTCCCACTAAAATTTGTGCAATGGGAAAATTAATGATACTTCCGGTAATCAATTACCAATTCTGCTCTATTCTCCAGACACAAGGGAAGTATACATGTCCCCACTCCTTGAAGTTAGCTATGGTCATGTGACCAGCTTTGGCCAATGAAAAATGGGCAGAGATCTGTGTCAATTCAGGGCTGAGGCACTTAAGTCCTCATTCTCAACCCATTTTTTCCCATTACAGCCATTGTCAATGCATGTGTTGATTAGGAAGTGTCGTGGATTGAATCAAGCTGGGACGCTGAGTCAACACCCAGAGGACGGATGCCCTGGCAGATTGCCTGGACATGCAGAACAATTTGCTTGAGTGAAAAGCTTTTGTTGCTTTATGCACAAGATTTTGGGGTGTTGTGTCATTGCAATATAGACTAAACTTTCCTGCTCAATTTATAAGCTTTGTGCATGAGTACAATCAGATTTCCCACCCCACATATCCCTTTACACCACCTTTTTATATTTTAATAGTTGGTTTTGGAGGCTGAGTCAGAAACTTATACTGGTTTTCTCATGATGATTAGTTTTAATCCTTTTGGTTCAATGATCAGTTGAATTAATTTGTTTGTTGTTTTTTGATTCCCTCAAAAAGGTACATATTTACTCTTCCTATTACATGCCCTGTACTTGAAACGTTGGTAGGAATATACAGGATGGGGCAAAAGTAGGTTTACAGTGTTCATGTGGAAAATAATGTAGTAATTAATAAATAATAATACGAGAATAAGCTGTGTGAGCCCCAGCTAGTGTGTCTCGGTAGTGGACAGAAAGGTCGCTGGCTCAATTCCCAGTCAGGGCACATGCCTGGGTTGTGGGCCAGGACCCCATCTGGGGGCTGCGAGAGGCAACAAATTAATGTTTCTCTCCCTCTCTTTCTCCATCCCTTTCCCTCTCTCTAAAATAAATAAATCAGATCTTTTTTAAAAAGAATAAGTGGCAGTTTAGCACACTCAAACCTGTAAACATAGTTTTGCCCTGCCCTGTATTTAAAGACTGGAAAGGAGACGTTTCTGAGGCCATGCTCTCCTCAGCTCCCATCCTGTACTCTCACAGTAAAGTTCAACCCTGATGAAGGCAGTTCTGGAGTCAGTGCAGAGGCTTCAAAAAAAAAAAAAAAAGTCACTGGGGGCCGGTAACCACTGGAGATCTTGCTTTAATTAGCTCGATGAGATCTTAGTCCCTGTAATGAAAGCAAGACATACAATGGGGCAAAATGTGATTGCTTCACTTTATTCA
>PVKM010034748.1:0-15455 GCA_004027735.1 Carollia perspicillata
AAACTGCCTGGGGATCCAGCACTTTATTTCACCACCTCAATCCCCACTGGTTTTTGCACCCAGAAGTTGTTGGGACTTACCTTCCTGGCACTGGAACCCTGGGCTGTGGGGCCTGCCTGTTGTGGGGCTTAGACTCCTCACTCCCAAGATAACCCTCTTGTATTTTTATCTACCACATGTGGATGAGGGACCAGCCCAGTCCGTGTCTACACCCCTCTTACTAGTCTGGATGGATGTGGTTTCTTTAATTCCATAGTTGTCAGACTTCCATTCAAGTCAATTTCTGACAGTTCTGAGTGATGGCGGTTCTATATTTTAGTTGTAATTCTGATGTGGTTGTGTGAAGAGGCAAACCACGTCTGCCTGTGTTGCCATCTTGACCAGAAATCCTTATTTTTTCTCTTAATAGCATTATTGAGATACAATCCATATATCATACAAAGACAGTTTAAATTGTTCACTAGTTTTTAGTGCATTCACAGAGTATGGCAACTCTCACCATATCTAATGTCAGAACATTTTCCTTATCCCCAGATGAAACCACGTGCCCATGAGCAGTCAGTCTCCATTCCCTCTTCTCCAGCCCCTGGCAACCACTCTTCTACTTTCTGTCTCTATAGATTTGCCTGTACTGGATATTTTATATCACTGGATTCCTATAATATGTGGCATTTTGTGACTAGCTTATTTCACTTAGCATAATGTTTTCAGATTATAGCTATGTGTAGCACTTGGGTTGTTAGCTTTTTTCAGTTATTGCCATGTTTTTTTCTTACAGCTCTGAGGCACTGGCATATGCAAGTAGTCACTGTGTTGGCATTCTTAAGACCTCTTCTTGCTCTCTGTCATTCATGTTTTCCTGAGAACACAGTGCCAATTCAGAGCAGTTGTACAAGCATTGTCATTGATTCAGGGCTGAGGTTTTCATCAGATTCCATCTTTGCAAATATGTCTATTTAACTTTCACAATTAGCAGAACTGTTTTCACCTTTGACTTCAGATATTTTATACTACTAGGGAACATGTTACTTTTTTGCAGCTGGTATTCTGAATGGTCACACTTAGTGTTAATTCTTTGTAAAGTACATTCTAGGAGACCTCAAAGCCAGAAAACTAGTTAATGGCATTATGCTCACTCTTTGAATAAAATCCATTCAATACACTATATATAAGATCTTCATTTTTTAAAGCTTTACAGTGTTTTCCCATTTATCATTAGTGCTTGGTCATTATTTCACCGTTAAACTCCCTCAATTTGTCTTTTTTCCTTGTCATATAGATTCTTTACCATATTCATCAGTAGGTGTCTTACAGATAGACCTTGATTAAACTTTTGCAATGACTCTGCTTTCTTACTGTTGGTCTTGTTCTTCTCACTGTTATCTCTTGGAGTATATTCAGTTCTTCCTGAGATTTTCATAGCGTAATTAAAGCAAGAATTAGAAAACAGCAGAGAACAACAGAGGCACTCATGACTGGCCAGGGCTACTGACACTCATCTGACACTCATTTCCGTTCAAGTTGGGTTTTGCCATAAGAGACCAAGGGGAGAAAACCTTTTAGTTTGTAAACTTTTTATTTCAGTTTTTTTTCTATAAAAACTGTATTATATGTAAAGTGTACAATGTGATGTTTTGATATATGTGTACATTGCAAAATTACTACAATTCAGTTAATACATCTGTCACCTCATATACTTGCTGTGTGTGTGTGTGATGAGAACTCCTAAATATACTCTTAGCAAATTTCAAGTATATAAGACAGTAACTATAGTCACCATGCTATACATTAGATCCCCAAAGCTTACTCATCCTATAACTGAACATTTGTACCCTTTGACCAACATCTACTCACTTTCTTTAATCCCTACACCTAAACCCTGGAAACCACTATTCTACTTTTGGGATGTATGAGTTCAGCTTTTTAGATTTCACATATAAGTGAGATCATGGAGTTTGCCTTCTGTGTCAGGCTTATTCCACCTAGAATAATGTTCCCCAGATTCATCTATGTTATCACAAGTGGCAGGAATTCCTTCTTTTTATCACAAGTGGCACCTGTTCCTCGCTCTCTTGGATTTGCGTCCCCTCTGCTGCCTCCCACAAGCAAACTGGGCCCCCCTGGTGCTGGTTCCCAGGTGGGCAGGCCGATGCATGCTCTAGGATCCTGCGAGTCCCCCCAACGACCTCTCCTGTGAGGCTGGGAGCCTCTCCTGGCACCTTTTCAATCCGTGTTTTTAGGCTTTATTTCCCGTTGCTGGGGTCCTGTGCTGTGTGGTCCATCTCACTGCCTGCTCTTGCCTAGTTTATCTGCACCTGAACGTGTGTCTGCTGTCGGCCAACTGCCCTGCGTGCCCTGTGTGCTCTGCTCATCTCATCCCCACATCTGGGGTCTGCAAGCTCCACAACACCTAAGCTCCCCAGCACTCCCAAGCCTGGCAGCGCTGCATTCTCCTGCCACGTTCCCTCTCTGCCGGCTGCTGACTCTGCCCCTCTTACCGGTCTGGTTGAATGGTTGTCGGACTTCCATAGTTCAATTTTCTGTGTTCTGGTTGTGTTATTGTTTGTAAATATTTGTTGTCCTTAATTGTGGTTGTGAAAGGAGGTACAGTGCTTCCACGTACCCCTCATCTTGGTCAGAAGTCCCCTCATTGTGGTTTTGATTTGTGTTTCTCTGATGATTAGTGATGATGAGCACATTTTATATACCTGTTGGCCATTTATATGTTGTCTTTGAAAAAATGTCCTATTCGGGTCCTTTGCTCATTTTAGGAATCAGGTTGTATTTCACTTGTGAGTTTTGTAAGTTCCTTGTATATTTTGGATACAAAACTCATACTGTGTATATGATTGCAAATATTTTTCCTGCTTCGTAGGTTGCCTTTGCATTTTGTTGACTACTTCCTTTGCTATGTAGAAGTCATCTCAGTTTTTAAAACTTTTCTGGTTTGTGTTCGCATAGCTCTTTCTACAATCTTTTTCATAGCTTTTGGCAGATTGACTTGAAGCTCTATGATCACATGGCTCTTGTCTGTTTATGTAATACATTTTGAGGAACCATGTCTTAAACATTTTTCCTAGTGCCTACTCATTAGGAGGCTCTCAGTAAATGTTTTTTTTCTTTGAATTAATGAATACATATGTACTACAAGTGATTTAGATGTCTAGGAGAGAAGGACTGGTGTGGGCTATTGCAGATAAGGGAACACTGAGTGTTAGAATCAGGTTGTGTGTTTAGACCAAGGTTTCTTAACTTCTGTATTGTTGACATTTTGGGCCAGGCTAAAATGATGTGGGGCGACAGGCTGTCCTGTGCATCACAGGGTGTTCAGCACCATCCTTGGACTCTGCTCTCTGGACAGCAGTAGCATCCTTCCCTCATCCCCCATGTGAATCCAAACTATCTCCAGACATTGCCAAGTGCTCTCGGGGAGAAATATCATCAGCTGAGAACTGCTGGCACATACAGTCTTGGACTAGAGAGTTGCACACATGGGTTGAAATATTACTTTGTCTTATACGAGCTGGGCAAGTCAACCTATAAGAGACTCTAGTTAATTTTATTTATTAAGTGGGGACAATAACATTATATATTCCCTAAGACGATTGTCAAGATTACTTTTAGAACATGAGAGCTCAATGAAAGATAGCTTTGAAAATATTGGTAGTACCTGGATACACATGGCAGTCAGGTGTAGGATGAGTGGATCTGATCTATAGTGATACCTACTTTTCTCTGTATGTCTCTGTGGCTGTCTGGTATCTTTGTCTCTCTCTGTCCCTTTTTGTATCCTCTGTCTTTCTGTATATCACTTTGTATATCTATCCCTGCGTGTTTCTCTGTCTTTGTCTCTGTCAGTGAGTGTCCATGTAGCTCTCTGTTTCTGTATGTGCCTGTTGGTATTTGCCTCTGTCTTTCTCAGTCTAAACCAACCCCCACATCTTGTTCTTTTTCTATCTCTCTCTAGCTCTCTGTGCCTCTGTATTTCTAGCTCTATGTCCCTATGTGTCTCTTTTCTGAGTCTCTCCATCTCTGTGTGTCATGAGGGTATGGAAGAGTATACCAACATAGTAGAGACAGAAGCAGTGCACTTTGGCTGAAGTAGTGCACTCTGGCAGGGCCAGATCACACAGCTTTGCCTGCCTAGAGGTGTAAGAGGACCAGAAGTTCCAGTCAGAGTAGCAGACTCTAGCAGAAGTGTCTACACTTAATCTGATAAGACTTTGGGAAATATTTAAGGTTTTGAAGATGAAGATAATAACATTTCAGGAGATTTTGTAGTCAGAAGAGTTTGGGATCGTGGGGATGAATCAGGATGTGATTGGAGTGATTTAGACTTGAGGTAATGAAGGTTGGAATCAGAATGGTACAGTATGAATGGTCAATGCAAGAGATACTTGAAGGGAGAAATGCTAGAACTTCATAACTGGTAGGCCATGTGACAGAATGGAGAGAGTGGGGGCTTTGGAATCAGACAAATCAGAGTTGAATGATTGATTCTGCCTACTACTAGTTGTGGGGTGTGGGGCAAACTACTCAACGGTGCAGAGCCATGGTTTATCTCTAAAATGGCAATGATAATGCCTTCTTGAGGGACTGTTCGGAGAGTTTGAGACATTGTGTGAAGTTTAGCAGGATATATTAGGCACTCAGTAAAAGGTAGGTACAGTTTATGGGGATCCAAGAAGGAGGGAGATCAGAGTTGAGTTGTCTTGGAGTGTGAAAGAACAGCATAGTTGCTGAGTAGAAGCAATCTGATTTTATGTGGAGCAGCCTAATTTAAATGTGGTTGTAAGGATAAGTAAATTTTCTAAAACAAGGGAGGCTTCCAGCAAGCCAGCTTTACATTTTATAGCACCACTGGGCATCCATGTGCCCCAAAGCAGATCATTTATAGTTTTTATGAGCCTAGATAGATTTGGAACACTTTGGTTTGCACTTGAAGAAAAAATCCACCCCCTCTAAGAAGTGCAATGAAATACGACTGAAGAAATCCCTGATACTGTTTATATTGTACTAAGGTGTGGACGTGGAACATGACGAATGAGAGTAATGGCTGGTAACCAATATTAGATCATTATGACAAGGAAATTCATTGTTGGGAACTTTCCTATACAGAACGGATGGTACTATCAATCCATTCGCTCAGTCAGAAAGTTACTTTTTGAGAAATTATCCTTTCCACCTCCACTTTGCCTTTTCATAGTGCTGTGGTTTGATTTAATGCCTCTTTCTTGACTCCTGCTTTTGCGCAAAATGCCTTTCACTTTTCTAATGCTGCGTCAGTCACTGACGAGCATTAATTCAGAGTGCTGGGGCTGGTTGCAGTTTTTATTAGGCATTGTGATAAATTTTGTATTTGTGTGTTTCTTGGTTATGTGTGTTTGTCTATGAAACTGGCATGACTGTCACAGTGGCTTTTGGCTGTGAGCCTTGGATAGTACATATACAACAGCTTTAAAGTCTATTCCATCTACCTCTGACCTCCCCTTTCACCTTTATTTGCAGGTTTTTGCATGGGATTCGGATAAGTGGGATGTGCTGGGTAGCTATTGTTTCTGGCTGCCCTACATTCCTTCCTTTGGATAAATCGTCCCTTGCTTTTCTGTTGAAGGCCCACTGCCAATTCCATGTTGTTCTGGCTGTACTATCAATCTTGGTTCCCCTGGGAAGGACATTCTTTTCTGGCCATTAATTTTGGCTGACATTTTTGTTCATCTATTCAACGATATTTTTTCAGTGCCTACTATGTATTAGGTACTGACGTTTCTTGTGGATACACCAATAAGCAAAATAGGGTCCTTGTGATTACAGAATTCTAATTGAAGAAGACATAAAGTAAACCAGTAAACAGAAATACAATAAATGTCAGATAGTGGTTTTTCTTAAAAATGTAAAAAGCATGTAAGGGAATTGGGAACTGGGAGTGTTAGACCATGGTCTGAATAAAGTGAGGGGATAATCCATATTAATATCTTAGAGAAAAGTGATTTTTTCAGCAGGAGGAACTGCAGGTGCAAAGGCCCGGAGGCTGAGCAAGGAGGGCAATAGAAAAGCTATTTTCTATTGAAAATAGAATAGAAAAGCATGAGAAAGGGCAGAATGATAATGGAATGAGGACTGAGAGGTAGTCAGGAGCCAAATCAGGAGCTTAGTGTTACTGATGGAGACTTTGATTGTATTGTGAAGACAGGTATTGGAGAGTTTTGAATACAATGATGAAGAAGGGTTAATTAGACCACTCCTTGAGATGTAATATGTGGGTACTAGAAGAGAAAGCGTGCTTTTCTACTTTTATGATAATAAGCTTGGAATGTGATACAAGATGGAGCTTTCTATAATCCCCTTCCTGGCAACACAGAGAAAGACAGTTATAGCACTGAAATAAGGGAACCAATATAAAAAAGGAAATAGAAAAAAACCTGAGGTAGGAGTGAAACAAAAAGAAAAAGTGCTCTATACATAATGCCCTGGATCCAGCCATTCCTGAAATACCTCCGCTTATATGAACCAATACATTTAATTTTTTGCTTAAAGTCTTTTGAAAGTGTTATTCAAGTGAGGTCATTTGTCACCTAAAGAGTCCTGAGTAATACTAATTGTTTTCTTTGTGGCTATTAGCAATACCCAGTTTTTATGTATTACTCTATCATTTATGACTAGTAAAAAACCTGTAATTTTACTTGGTCTTCTGTGAGTCTCAATAATATGGGCAGGCAGGCAGATGGTAAGTAGTCTCTGGCATAATGATAAGAAAGAAGTTGAGAGCATTGGAACGCATGCTTTGCTCCGTGTTAAGCAAATAATGGGCAAAGCCTGAATTTGAAAGAAGGGAGGTATGACTGTAAAGTCCATACTTTTCCTGTTCTATGATAATTTAGCAGTCTGTGGTAGCTTTAAAATACATCTTCAAATATTTTGATATTCCTCCTCTCAAAGAGTGGAACGTAATTGTCCTTTCCTCCAGTGTGGGCTGGACTCAGTGACTTGCTTCTAATGAGTAGGAGAAAAAAGCTCAGTGAGGGAGTACAGCTGTGTGGTGTTCGTCATAAAAGGTAATGTGCTTTCCTTGCTCTCTGTTGGATCACTGACTGGGAGGGAAGTCCACTGCCATGTTGTCAGGACCCGCAAGCAGTCCTGGGAGGCCCATGCAGTGAGGAGCCCAGGCCTCCAGCCAGCAGCCCTTTGAGTGAAGCTGGGCCTCGGGAAGCTGACCCTGCAGCCCCTGCCAACATCAGAATGGCATTCTCAGCAGTCATGAGCCAGAGTCACTCAACGAATCCACCCTGGAGTTGGGATCCTCAGAAATCTTGAGAAAATAAATGTTTGCTATGAGTTATTATGTTTTGGGGGCAATTTATGCAACAGTAGATAAGTAATACAGTTATCTTCTCAGATTTCTTCTCTGCCTTGATGCCTTCATGGAGAAGATTGGTTTTAAGACTTTCCTGCATTTAAAAAAGCTATACCTTCTTCCCTTTGGTGACCAGTTGGCGTGATTTCTAGTGAAAGATACTGTCAAGGGTTCCAGTATAAATGATATCACTCTAGATTCCGTTTCAAAACTGGTCTTTGCTTCTCTAAAGAGGAATGCTTTAACTGTGATGATACAATTGAGTGCCAACACAACCGACCTAACAGTTCACCCCTTGTGAGCCAGAGCTGTAAGGAAAGGGCAGATAGCCCTGTCTTGGGCATGAAAATCTGCATTGTGGATAATGTTTTCAGATCAGTCGATAAAAGAAACTAGGTCTCAATTTCCATAGACATGTAACAAAAATTTAATCAATTAACTGAAGCATTGAAAATAATATGAAGAAATGGAATTGATTAAAAAATTTAATATAGAGAAGTGGCATTATGGTCTACCAAGTAATACCTGGATGAGTTATTATAAAAATGTTAAAATTTATAATGTGAAAAAACGTAGCAACATGGGCAAATGTGTGAAACTCATTCCAAGTGAAGAGCTGAAAATAAAATTGTAACTATATTAAGATTACATTTATATAACTATTCAATGTAAATATGGGTAAGGATAGAAAAGTAAAATTAAGAAGTAATTTATTAGAGTAGCATAATTCTGAGTGCCTGAATCTCTGTACTTATAACATCACCAGTATATTTTAAAATATTGCATTCAAGTTTGACTTAATTTTCTAGATGTGTCCTCATTAGTGGGACCAGTTGAGCTATAGTTTTATTAATGCATTTTGAGTTTTGAATTACTTAGCTGCAATTTGTATCTGCTATATATAAAGCATCTCCTTTAGGCATTGTTCTTGGGTCAAGTTCATGAGATTTAGCAACTGGGTTAATGGGGTCTGAGTAGTTTCACAGGCGTGAAATCTATTGCTTTGGCAAAAGGATTGGGTCCAATATTTTAAGAGTTTTTGGTCTAGAGTTTTTCAAATATTAGTTACCTTCAAGATTATGGCCACAGTCACAAGCTACCTAAACTATTACTTATGTAATTTTTTTCTTTAAATTGAGTAATATGTTATTTGTTGCTCTCGCCCTTTCTAACCACACACATTTTGTTAATCCATTGTGGAAACCCACATGATGAGCCCACATGCAGCTTCAGAACCCTAGTCAGCACAGGGCCCCAGGGACCACATTTCCCAGCCTCTCTTCTAAGCATAGCTGTGTGACTAGATCTCACCAAGAAAATGTGAGTGAATGGGGATAAATGAGCTTTTTTTCCCCACCTTCAGCTCTAAGATGATTTGACATTAATGCCTTTATGAAACGCAAATAGAGATATTTGATGAAAAGTTAAGTCTATTTGGGTTGTTTCTAGGTGAGGTCACAGGTTGGTTTTATAGCAAATTCTCAAAGATCTTTGTTTCTTTTCATTCCATTGTCCCTGGAGTCAAGATTGGTTTTAAAACCTGTTCAGTGATTTTATCAGGGTGCTTTGGAAATAAAAATTTCTCTGAGAGGTAGATTGGGTTAGTTTTTTCAACTCTTTACTCCGTCCCAGTAAGAGAATGTTCTGTCTGCACACTTTGCCATGTGACTTTGGTCACAACAGCTACTAGCATTGCCCTAGGACATGCGTATAGTAAGGTAGCTACAAAAATAAATAAGTACTCACTAGAACTGAAAAGAAGCCACTTTTACATCACCTTCTGCCTTGGGTGCCACCCCCAGTAAGTGTAGTGTGTTTTGGGAAGTACTGTCTGGTGCTCGGACGGACTGATAAAATGTCATGTGAGTGGTGTTTTCTTTCTTGTTCCCAGGTTCTTGTTGCTGGCTGACTGGATTCTTCTTCTTTTTTTTTTTTTCTTTTTAATGCTTTGTAATGCACCGTTGAGATGTGACTGACCTTGAAATGCTACCAACTCACGTCAGTGTTTTTTCTGATTCTTGGGAGGACAGCAGTCAAAGAAAACACGCTCTTTTATTAGTAAAAGGGAGTGACTGACAGGTCAAGCAAGACATATGTCTCCTCAGCGTGCTTTCAAAGTGGCAAGTTATTTAATTGAAAGTGTCCAGCTCTCTATCATTCCAAAGTGTTCGCTTGTTCTACTGCTAAGCTGGGGTCCCCACGCATGACCCAGTGTGCTCACCAGAGGAATGAAGAATTCTCTTAGACCCACCATGCTGTCTCTCTTATATTCCGTTTGTGACTTTCAAAAAGGTTCCTGAGAAGGATTATTTATGATAACTACTGTAACATAAAAGTCCTTTCCAGTGTTCCTGGTTGGGGGCTATTTTTCATTCTTGCATTCAGAGGCTGGGGGCTTCTCTCGTTGCCCTGTCCTCTCCTGGGCTTTTAAAGCCCTTTCCACTAAGCTGGTGAGTATGTAAAGGGGACTGTGGGCGTGAGGCTTCTTTCTTAGAGATCTAGCAGTGAGCATTCTGCAAACCGTCCTTCCCAGCAAATGCAGGCAAGCAAACAACCAAGTTGTTCTCAGCCTGCCATGTGAACCCTGTTCTGCCATGCCAGTCACATGGCAAAGTCAGATTTCTGGCACCGCCAAAGTTCTGTGGGACTTCGCCCGGCTGCTCTGTTGTTCTAGAGGCCTCTCTGACTTTTCAGTCTCCTTACAAAGCTGCTGATGGGCCCCATTGAACTGAGTCTAGGCTGAATCAATTATGATATGGAAATGCTTATTTTATTAGCAGTGGTCAATTATTTTCTTGGTGTGAGCTCATTGCAACATGTTTTCTCATGCAGATGTTGTATGAGGAAGCTCAATGGGGAAGAGCATGGGTTCCAGAACCACTCAGCCAGGCCAGGGCCCAGGCTCAGCCTCACTGCTCACTGCTTTGATTTGTGACAAGTTTTTTTCTTTTATTTTAAAACTTAGTTTTCTCATCTGTGTAACTGAGACAATACTTATATGATGGCCATCCAAATTAAATGAATCAATGCATGTAAAACATTTACCATATATTGTTCAGCAATTAGATGTAGCTATTATCATTGGTCATGCCCTTGCCTCGTCCATTATAGCTCTGGTTGAGACTTGGTTGGAAGTCTCTTCATTTCTCTGCTGTCAGCTCAGGGGTTCATAGACTGTTTGGGGAGGTAATTTTCCTCAATCAAGCCAGAACTTGGAATTTTCTTTCCCAAATCTTCCTCATTAGGAAACTTGATGATGGTAATAAATAATAAAAACAGTAATGCATAATTTTTACTGAAGGCTAATTATGTGCAAGACTCTGCAGAAAGCACTTTGTGTGAGTCACACACTACTTCTCCCTCCACGAATCTGTGAGCTAGGGACCGTGATTTTCCATAGCACTGATGAGAACATGAGGCCGGACTATTTACATACCTTGTGAGTGGCCCAGCCAGGATATAAACTCAAGTCTGTCTGACTCCCAGGTACATGTTCTTCTCTCTCTCTCTCTCTTTTTTAAATCCTTACCTGAGGTTATGTTGATTGATTTGAGAGAGGCAGGGAGAGGGAGAGGGAGAGGGAGTGAGTGGTATCAGAAGTAAATATTGATCAACGGCCTCCCATACACACCCTGACTGGGGATCAAACCTGCAACCTTTGTGGTGTGGAATGACACTCCAACCAGCTGAGCCACCCACCCAGAGCCCAGGTGCCTGTTCCTAACTGCCATTGATACCATTTTTACCATTTTGAAAAAGTGGGCAGGACTCCTAAACCAGGTCTTAGTCTCTCAAAAAACATTTCCCCCTTCTGCATCCTCAGCTGTCCACCCCCAGGTATCTCAGACAGAGGGGATTCTCCCCAGGAGATTGATTACATGGTGTTAGAAAGCTGAGAGAGAGGGAAGGGGGGACATGGAAATAGTACAGAAATAACAGCAGGAAGCAGCTATCACCCTAAGGAAAGTGTGTTAGCATCGAAAGCTAGGTGATCAGGTGGTTGGGGGGAGGGTGCTGCAGGTGGGTGTTTAGAGTCAGGGCTTACCATGTGTCTGGTACTCAGTCCACTCAGAGAGCCCCAGTGTGGGGACATTGTGGGGCTGGTGCCCCAAATCATGAAAGACATATGAGTTATGTTGACAGTGTGTAAACAAGCCCATCGGGGCTGGCCACAGGGGAGTCACCCCGCCCTGTTCCTTCTACTGCAGAACCTAGCTGGGGGCTGGTAAACAGGGCTGGGAAGCAGTTTGTAGGGGCTCAGGCCAGCATCACATACAGGATGGCAGAAGTGGGATTGGGCTGAAAGAAATGGGAAAATAATAGGGACGATTGCTATTTCCAAGGCTGGCGTAGAGGCCCCAACAGACGTGGACATGTGCTTTTGGAGGTTTGAGTGGGCAGCTGCCAGTGAAGAAAATAAACCTCACCAAGGTAGCTGAAGAGAGATTTACTTCTCCTGCTCAACATGATTGATATGATTTTAGGGCTTTAAGCCAAATGTAATCTTTCAGCAGTGACAGGCTTTGTGGTCTTAAATGGAGGGCCACATCAGCCCACTGGGTCACTTCCCTGAGTAATTAGCTCCATTGAGCATTTTTTCCCCTTTAGCCACAAATCATCGTAGGGGAAGTATAAGAAAGTCCATGGCTGGCCCTGCACTGTGTCTGATTTCCTGGGAGACTTTCCTTCTCTTTGAATTACCCATTTGCTCTTGTGAGAAAATGCTTTTGGGTGGAGGAAGAGCTTGGCAGTGAACAGGGGAGAGGAGAGAGCCTGCAATTTGAAATGCTGAGTGGCAATTTTGCCTCAGTCAGGCTTGTCACGGGACGAATGAATGGTCCCCTCCAGCACGCTTGCTAGCGACGTTAAAGTCTCCCTCTGGTCCAAGCCCAGGCATACCTCACCTGTCTGCATCCAGAGACGGTAGGTGGTGCTGTGGTATTAAGGGATGATTAAAGGAGGGTGAGGAGATCTGCAGTGAGGGAGAAGGTTGTGGAGAAGCAGGGGGTTAGAGGACTGGCTTAAACAAGGGCCAGGTGAACATGCGTTCTCATTCAGTGTCTTTGCAGTTTGGGTGAGCGCTTTCCCGTCAGAGCTGGAGTTGCACGGGGAAGTCCAATTAGAGACGTAAGCTCCCTGGCCCTTTCAAGTCACATGCCAGTGACATCCCACTGCCTGGATGTGCTGGCTGTACCTCCAGCAATAGAAAGAAGTTTGGCTTCTTCATTTCTCTCTCTCCTGAATTTTTTCCTTGCATTTTTTCCTTTCTCACCTTACTACTTCCCTACTCTTTCACTTTCCTTTTCTAAGCTTCCCTTTTCTGATACCCATTCAGTAACATTTGCACATAGCACTTTTTTCCTGAGATACTGTGGGGTATCTGGGGGAAAGGGGAATAACAACATTTAAAAAGTAGAAATGAAACGGTCATTTCTTGTATTTACTAAGTCTAGGAACTAAGCTAGGCACTTTTACACTTATTTGATCCCATCTAACCAGTTATTTACATACATATAGCCAATGATTCTTGAGCACCCATGTCCTGGGAGGGGTGTGGCCTGTGTCCCTGGTAATAGGGAGACAAGAGCAGTAAGAAGCCATTGGCAGGCGTGCAGAGAAGGGTGGGCTCTGGCAGCTGCAGGTATGGCACAGGGTCGGGTGCTGCGCTGTAGGAGTGAGAACACCTTAGTGCCTAACTCTGGAAATGGGATGTTGACCCTGATGATCTAACACCCATGTTGAATTTGGAAGGAAAAGTAAGATTTGACAAGATCAAAGCTACAGGAGCATGGACAGTGAAGTACGGAGAGATGGAAGGATCTGGGATTTGACTGATGATGCTTGGCGAGAAGATAAGCTCCCTTATGAGGATGTTGCGATACCTCCGAATGAGCTTCCTGAACCTGAACAGGACAACAGTGGCTCCACAGAATCTGTTGAAGAGCAAGAGATGAAGTGGATGGACTTGGCCATATAGTCCCTTCATGAGAACTTCCCTTCATAGGAAAGTGACACCTGGCTTCCTTTTCATGGATGGATTTTAAAAAAATGCATAATACAAAAGGTTTTTTTTCTGTTTAATTCAAGTCTTGTAGTGATGATTCAACACTCAAAAATGCACCCCTCCTTAGTTTGTGGCAGCCAAGTGCAATGTGCAGATACTCACCAGAATGAGAAAGTGGTCCAAATTTCTCAGGAATGCGGAGTATTTGGCTCTTTGAACGTAAAGTTCTTCATTCCCTTTAAGCTTATGTGCAAACAAGTTTGGTTAAACATTTGTATTTAACTCTAATTTTGCTTTACCATCACAGTTCAACACCTCCCGACTGTTTATGTGTGTCCTGTGACAGGTGATTGAGGGTACTGAGAGGGAAGGCTTAGAAATCGGAAGCCAACCTGAGGACAGTTGCTAACCTCTCCTGTACCCCCTTGGAGAAGCAGTCTGAGTGGGTGTGTGGGAAGCCTGGAAATGTAATAGATCTTTAGAAGCACATTCACTGACTCCTGGGATTCCTGAGATTGCCTGTGATGTTTTCAGACTTTGGCTACTTTTATAAAAGAGTATCAGACCGTTCCCTCTGCTCGTTTTACCCCTTCTTTTGATGCTTCTAGAAGGGATCCTTGGCTAGATGCTCTACTAGTTTTATTCAGTAATGGGATTTATTTTTTGAAAGCCCTTTGAGACATAAGTGAAACTCCATGGAGTCAGTATTTAGTTATACATTTGTATGAGAGTTTGCATTTTACAAAACATATTTATCTACTGGAATCATTTGCCTGAGTTAAGCTGTGTTTGTCTTGTTCTCTCACAGAGTTTGAGGAGGCCCTGGCTTATGCCTCCGTATTTGTTATTGAAAAACTGAAAACACTGAATAATTGAAATCTCTCTTCTAAGGAAAAAAAAAGCAGCAGCCACTGGCACTTGTGCACATTCTCTCTCGCTTCGTGGTCTGACTCCAGACACTTCAGCCACGCATTTCAAGTGGCTTTCTCCAAAATTCTGTGGCTCTGGAGTCAGACTTCCTGGGTTCAAATCCTGTCTCTTTTACTACTTTCTCATTGTCTGAAGTTGGACAAGTAACTTAATTTTTCAGTGTTCCAGTTTCATTATTTGAGAAATGGGATCATAGTTCCTACTTCATAGGACAGTTTTGAGAACTGAATGAGATAACATGCAAACGTTTAGAATGATGACTGGCACATAGTAAGCACTTGGTAAACTTTAGCTTTAATCATTGTCTTCAGTGTCTTCAACTTCAGAGTTACTACCTTTGGAAGATGTAAGATTGCATCTTGTCTCTTTTCCATGCCCCCAGCTATGGTTCTGATAGAAAGAGAGCAATTCACTTTTACCAGGAGTACTCAGGGAAGGCAGCCCTCACGGAAGGGGCTGAATTAGAGCTACCCTTTGCTCTGAGGAAAGTCAGAGGTGAATTCCTGAATCCAAGAGGCTCACATACTCTCCAGAGTCAGATGAGACCTGTGTTCTTTGCTCCCTGGTGATTTCATACATGAATATTTTGCAGACAATTTCAGTGGGATCATAGAATCCTTGAAGTGAAACATGGGTATTTTGGGGGCTACAGACCTTAGTTTTAGGACTCCCAATTTGAGATCACAGGCAGTTTGAATGTTCTCTGTCAAAACATGGTAAACAATATGAGAGTTTAACAGGTGCTATTAGCAACCCACCCAGACCCCTTTACCCCTCTTCCAGCTGCTGTAGATGTTGGTTGTTAATGGCTCATATGTGCACTTGTTTCCTGAGATTACCCTTGGCTGATGGGAGCCACAAGCCAGGAAATACACCCACTCTATCCTGTCACTCCCTCATAGGGGTGGCCCTCAGCAATGACTGACAGATGAAGGTGTATAATAGCCTAGTTGCCTAGCCTCTGCATAGTTTCAACTCTTTGAGACAATTCATATTTCTGAGCTCCAGCTTAGATAAGACTGAGATCTTTCCTGAAAGCACATGTTCACACTTAGCTTTATCACCCGCCCTGTCCCACCTCCCTCACACCCCTACAGGTTTCTCCTAAGAGTACTCTTTCAGTAGAACACTTGCACAAGCATCTTCATCCGAGTCTCCGCTGTAGGG
>PVKM010034749.1:0-15431 GCA_004027735.1 Carollia perspicillata
AAAAAATATGAACAGTGAAAGGGCAGCAAACTCACAGTTATTAACAACCACACCTAAAACAAAAGCAAACTAAGTGGACAGCTAGATCAGGAGTGGAGCCACAGAAATGGAGATCACCTGGAAGGTTAGCAACAGGGGAGTGAGAGGAGGGGGGAGGAGGTACAGAGAATAAGTAGCATAGATGGTGGGGAGAAAATAGACAGGGAGAGGGCAAGAATAGTATGGGAAATGTAGAAGCTAAAGAACTTAAGACACATGGACATGACCTAAAGGGGAATATGGGTGGGAGGGGGTGTGCAGGGTGGAGGGGAATGAAGGGGGGAAACAGGATAACTGTAACGGCACAATCAATAAAATATGTTTTAAAAATGCCTTTATGTATGCTAAGAAAATACTTTTTTTGTGGCAGTTGTAGTGAAATTGAAGCAGCAGCCTTTGAAGAAGCTCCTGCCCACCCTGCCGTTCTCTAAATGGGACAGGAAATTCTTCAGAATAGGGAAGGAATGGTGTGAAACGATTGTTTTGTGGAAGTCCGGTCCATATCAAGTTTGCCGAATCACTTGGTAAAGTTATGAGTTACCTGTTGTGTTCTTGTAAATGAACCAAGCAAAGTCACGAATGATAATACTTTCTACATACCGCTTGCCCTTTTAAAGTATTTTTACATTTTATATTTCGTTATACAGTTTTAAAAGCTGAGATAAATCCTGAAAACAAAGCTAATGATTTATCGTCATAATTTTAGTGCATTCACTCATCTGCATTTTTATTTTATAAAGAGTCTCTGGATTCCATGTTTTTAATTGAGTAAGAAGCCAGAAATGGAGCTTTTGCTTCACCAGCATTTGAGCGCGACCTATATTTTGCCAAACCGTTCTGATATGGTTGAAGTTCGGTTGTGCCTAGATTGGCTTGAATGAAGTCATGAGAGTTCCCCCCAAATTGATAGGAATAAATGGAGAAGAAGAACAGTCTTATGTTCATTAGAAACCTTGGCAAGAGCCAACTAGAACATGCTTGTTTTTATTCCTCTCCCCCAAATCTCACTGCTGCTTTCTCTTCTCAGCAGGCTTTTGCCCAGCCTCTGTCTTCCCCTCCCCCTGCCCTGCTCTGGGTCGGGGCGGGGGGGGGGTACCCATTGCTCTCCCAATAGCCCAGACCCTCCTCTGACCCCACAGTGTGCACTGGGGCAGAGTATGCTAAGTCCCCCAGCTTGACATCTTCGCTAATTGGAGGGCAGACCAAAAGAAAACCAGCCTAAAGCTGCTTTAGGACGACGTGAACAGGTTAAGGGCTTCAGTGACCAGAGAGCAGTAAACTTCTGATCTGCAGTTAATTTGTGATGAGGCTTTTTCATACTTGCTTATGAGAATTAAATAGGCAGAGTTTTACTGAAAATACTTTACATAAAAACTTGAAGTTACCTGTTATTTACATGTACTTATGTAAACTTGTGGGAGTAGGCTCCTCTTTTTCATTCTGTGTTACGAAGTATGGTTTCCTTCCTGGCTATAGTGGTGTGGAAGACAGCAGGAGGTGGGGCTTTCAGGGAGCCAGATTTCTGTCCGATGGGTTGGTGTTTGTCGTTTGAGGATCTAGGTGGTAGTTGCATCAACTTTAAGACTAGTAACTTATTCCCAGGACATGCTGGCTTGGATGAGTGTGATGTTGTGCCTTCATCACGTAGGAGTGACCTGAGACTAAATGAGATAGTGCCCACAGTGTTCCTGTGCCCTGTCTGACACAGAGCCCACCAGTGAATTTAGCTATTCACAGATACAGAACTGTTGTCGCCTTACATTGCTCATATCAGTGTATGGAATTCGGAAGCACATGTGGGCGTGTCTATTGGTCCTGAGGGCCAGAGACCCCACTCTTGTGGCCACTGAGTCCCATTCCTGTCACCCAAGAGCTTTCAGTGGCCAGTTGTGATGGAAAGCCACTTCCAGGGGAGAAGTGACTTTCTTTAGGTATTTTAGATATTTGGTGATGATAAAACAGTTGATTGCTTTTTAATTTACCAATTATAAAAATCCAACTCAGTGCTTTTTTTTGGAAAGTTGTCCAAAGTTAAGATTTATCATTTTGACTACAGTATTTACTTTACTCTTTAGGTAATCAGTTAATGCCTCATTAATTTCGAGTGCCAACACAGATTATTTTTAAGTTTCCTAACGATTGAGTTAATAAATCTTAATTAATATAAATATTATTTAAGCAGAGTGGCTCACTCAACAGGTGGCGGCTGGGTTTCAGACCACAGGGCTCACAGGCCATAGGAGCGTTCTTCTCTCTCTGCAGTCCGACACAGTGCAGCCCTCTGACTGCAAGCACGGACATGGAAGGAGAGCTTAGTCCTCATGCCGGGGCTCGTCCCCACCCCTTCTGGCACCCCCGCTCAGCTCCCTACAGAAGCGGGGCTCAGGCTATCCCACGGCCTTGCAGTCTTCTCCCTGCTCCACCCCCTGCCTCTCCCAGCACTCTTCTCTCACCATAAGGGGCCTGCCACTCCTCACTTTGAATTAGCGTGCTGGTCCTCTGGTGCATCTGCAGGTTCCCTCATGGTGTCCCCTCCTTCCACCCATTCTCCATCTGCTCCGTCAAAACCTGTGCAGAGTAGTCCTCGTGTCTTCACTCCTCAGAAGTCCTACAGACCCACTTACTCACCAGTCTGACTTAAGCTGAACTTAGTAACATCACTAGTGGAGTGGAGTCCTGGTCTCCAAATCCAATGAACATTTATACACTTTCATCTTAATGGGCCTCTGAACCACCTCTGACGCAACTGCTCTCTCTTTAAAGAGGCTTCCCACCTCCTCCCTTTCTGTCGCACCCTCTGCTTTACCCTCTTCCTCTTTGTACTTCTTACATGTTGGGCACCCCAACCTCAAGCTGCTGCACCCACCTCTGCACATGCTTGTTCATCTCTTCCACTGCTGCCATCTAAAGTACCACCCACATGCAAGGACTCATATATCTCATGCCCAGCTCCATCTGCTCATCCACGCTCCTGGCTGCGGAGGCAAGGCTGTCCCGACCTGGACACCACTCAGACTGCTTGGACCTGGCACCCAGCAGTAGCTGTTGCCTTGCCTCCGTAGGCTTCTTGTCCTGTCTGCATTTGACTTCAATGTCACATCTGCATGTGCAGGAGCTGGAATCATGGAGTGTCCTTGCCCTCCTCCCCTGCACCATCACACCTGGTGATTTTAGCTCCAAACACGTCCTCTCTCTGGCACCTCCAATTCTGCCACTCACACCCTAGTTGGAATTTCACCATCTCTCACCTGGAGCACTCCAGGGTCCCTCACCCGTGCTCTTGGTTCTACTTCTGTGTGACCTCACCTCTGTGCTCCATGCAGCTTTTATTAAAATCTTTGTGAAAGCTGGATGTGTCTGTGCTGCTCCATGCTTCCAGTCTTCTCAGGCCTTCACGGCACCTGTGGGACTGAATTCCCCAGTGTGGTCCAGGCTTTGTGGCTGTCTGGTCCCACCCCTCTCTAGCTGCCACAGCACATCACGTGCCTGGCACATTGGGCTTCAGCCACCTGGGGATCCCTGCAAACACACCTGATGTTGCCTGTGCACGCCTCAGCATTTGCTTTGTGACTTTTGCCTGGAATGACATTTTTCATTTAATCTTCATGCCTACTTGCACTTAACCATCAGTAACCTCCTCTAGGCCCTGCCATCTCCCCATCTGCTGCTGCTCCCACCTTAACTCTGGTAGCATTTATTTCAAATAGGATACTGTGTTTCCCATGGTGTCTTTTACTTCTTTTCACTACTGGGTTAAAGGCTTTGTCAGGGCAGAGAACAAGTCCTATTTTCAGCTTTTGCCCTGAGGTCTAGAGGGCAAGCCAGCATCAGTGTGGTGCTCAGTAGTGCTGGAGGCGCCTGCGTGCTAGCTGTAGGGGCTTCTTCCCTGGCCGCTTTCCCCCTCGGAAGCACATGTGAGCTGCGCATGCATGCTGGCTGCCCGAGTATTCTGATTTCCTCCTGCCATCCTGCTTAGGACAGAAGATCTTGTTGAGTCCAGTATTCATAAAAGCAGTGGTCTGCTCTCACTCTGGTTTGTGGCTCTACAGAAAAAGACAATCTCAACTTGTTCTTTAAGCAACACATGGTTTAGGCACTGAGCTCAATGAAAAAAAATATTAAAACTGGTTAAGTTATAATTTTTTCCTTTGAACATGTTCAAAGAATAATTTCTACTGAGCCATCTTGGACAGAGTAGAGGTTTTTATTTTCAGTTGACTTAGGGGTATAACTATCTTCTTACTACAGTGGTCCCCCTTCTCCTCAGGGGATACACTTCAAGACCCACAGTGGGATGCCTGAAATTGGATTGTACCAAACCCTATGTATACTGTGCTTTTTCCTATACATACCTACCTCTGATGACGTTTCATACATAAATCAGGCACAGTAAAAGATTAACAGCAGCAATAATAAAGTGGAACAGTCAGAACAATTTACTGTAGTGACAGTTTTGTGAATCTGGTGACTGTGTCAGGGAGGGGGGCCCCACGGAGGCCTTTGTGAGGGTCTGTGCTTCCTGGTGCAGCGTGTTGTCAGTCCATCCAGCACGCTTTCTGTTCTGTCTTCCTCCACGAATTTAAGGCATTTTCCATTATTACCAAGCACTTACCACACACGGTGGCCGAAACTGTTGCCGCCCGAGTGTGACAGCAAAATCAGCACCAATTTCTTTTCGTCCTTCACAATTTGATGGCTAGAAGGTCCGTTCTCACCGTAAATCTCGGCAACCTTAGCTCATGATTTCCTTCCTTGTCAAGTCGAGAACCTCCCCTTTCATGGAAAGGAAGTGCTTTCCGGATTCTTGTGGGCATATCCGAACTGCCAGCCTCTCTCCTCTTGTGGTCTGGGGCTGTTGGTGAAACAAGGGTGTCGTGAACACAAGCCCTGCCCAACGGTGACAGCTGATTTGATAACAGAGACGACTACTGAGTGACTGATGGGGAGGAGCCTCGACAGCCTGGAGATGGTGGACAAGAGGGTGACTCACGTCCCAGGTGGGACAGAGTGGGGATGGAGCGAGATTTCCTTGAGCTACTCAGAACTACAGGCAATTTAAAACTTATGAATTGTTTATTTCTAGAATTTTCCATTTACTATTTTCAGGCCACACTTGGCCACAGGTAACTGAAACCACAAACAGTGACACCGTGGATAAGGGGGACTATTCTAGAGCATTTTCTCTCCTCATAAATGGCACCATCCTGTGCCATTAGTGCTTAGGGCCAGGCCTAAAAGTTTCTCTAATTGTCTTTCTTTTCCACATTCCTCTTTCCTTTCTCCCTGCCCTTTCTCTCTCTCCCTTCCTCCCTTCCTCTGGCTTCCTTGAGGACACTTAAGGAAGTGGAGTTAATTTGGGTACTCCCCATCAGAAACCTAGTTGTCTATTTCGCATCTTTGAAAACAAGTAAAATTGAAAGTGTTAAGCCAACAGGACGATGTAAGGAATTCAAGGTGGTAGAAGGAACAGATATCTTGATGTTATTAGGTTAGAGCTCAAAACAAATTAATATCGTCACGAACTGTGGTGTGGTTTCTAAGAAGAAATTCAGTTGTGTCGGCACCAGTGGTAGCCTAGGTTGGCGGAAGCAGGGCGACACGGATAGAGAAAGAGACAGGCACACCTTCAGCCTCAGACCATACTGGCAAGTGAGATTTGGCTTCTTTCTTTCTAAGTCACCTAACATATTGCAGAAGATGGATAGTTAAAATCTGAACTTAAGTTTTACTAACATTAAGAATGACTGTCTTTGCTTAATTTTAAAATGAGTCACAAAGATGAAACTTAATCTGTCTGCACATACAAATTCAGTTCATCCTTTTCCTGAATGTTCTCTGTTCCTCGGAGGCATACTTACCTAGCGTCTAGTCCTGACTAAAGCCTATACCAGCTTGTTGTCCAAGGCCACCCTCCTCCAGGTCTCTCTGAGGCTCACTCCTCTCTCCACGTCCATATGGAGAAACTTCTTGGGTTCTCTGGCCACCGCCTGCCCCCGCCCCTGTGCAGTGTCCGTGAGCAGAGAGGAAAAGCAAGCACATTCTAGGCAGATAATGGGGTCTGACCTCGGCTCATTACCCCAACACTGATGATGCAGGGGCTGTGTTAATGACAGTGGCCCATTGGGGATGACTGGGGTGCAGGGGCCTGGCGGGAAACAGTGGCACCAGCCAGAGCAGTGGACTGCCAGGTGAGATGTGAGCAGGCGAGGCTCCAGGCAGGCGTGGCACCCTGGGGTCAATGCACTCCCAGAGGACTGGTCCTGCCGTGTGTGGTCATGTGGCCTGGGGCTCTCTGCAGCTTCTGTTGATGGTAGGGGGTGGTGCCTGCTCCACAGACTGCTGCCAAGCAGGGAGACGGCTGTCTCTGGGAGGAGCCGAGGGGACTGAGGCAGCCCACCCTCCAACGGGAGGCAGCTCTGATCCCCCTCCCTAAGCTGTGGCAGCCGAGCCTAAGGGAAGAAGGAGTTGGTAACCATCTGTGTCCATGGCTCAGCAGACTTGGGAATCCAGATCAGCTCAGGCGGTGCTGAGCCATTCCAATGTGTCTCTGGGCTAGTGAATGCCACCCATTCTGAACTGTGCTTCCCTGCCCCGCCCCCGCCCTGTTGTCAAAGGGTTTCAATGCATAGCCCAGGGCAGTGCAGTCCACCCTCACTGCCCCTCCCTTCCCTGTGGGGCTGAGAGCTGCATTCACTCTGTTTCCTGCATTGTCAAGACACTTCCCCTTAAGTCTCCCTATGACCTTACCAGCCTCTATAGGGTAATTTTATGTGATTTTCATGTTGCTAAATTTTCTCCATTCTGAGTAGAATTAAGAAACAAAAGAAGGGGGAAGTGCAAGAGGTGGGAAGGAGGGAGGGAGGGGACCACACACAGAGCAGAACTAAGGGAGATAGTCTATGAGACTTTGTCTCCTTTCGGTATCATAACCACCAGAACGTAGCACGTCCCTGAGTGAGCCAGAGGCTTGCCCCACTCAGATAGAACCGATTGGACCAAGGAGGAGATGGCCTCCCCAGCGACTCTGAGACCTACTAGCAGGGACACAGTCTGTTACATCTTGAGCGGCACATGCCACTCAGAACACGCTGCCTGGGGCATGATCTGGGCTCACCACAGACTCGTCTGCCTCCTGGAGAACCACCCTGTGCATTCGCTTCTGACGGGTTTTAAGTCCTGCAGGGCAGAAAGCCTGTGTCATATTGTTTCTGTTGGTGTTGTCTGTTGTATCTGACTCTAGAACATTCTTTGTGGAGTGTCTAGCACACTGTGGTTTGCAGAATATGGAGAGGAAAGCAGCCACCCTGCTCTCTAACCCTCATGCCCCTGGTGCTGGGTTGCTCTCTGCGGTTTCCTTTGGGAGTTAAGGGGAACACCTCTTGTACTTGAGGCTTTTCTTTGTGCCTTCAGTGAGGCAGTCATTCTGAGACGCCTGCTGGTCTCCTCCATAGTCCAGAGTGTTTCTGTGGGAACCAGGCAGCGTGGGGCTGCAGAGCCTCTGCGGGGGTGAGAGGTGCCATCCCGTATCCACCTGCATTGGAGGGGCGCTCCCCATGCAGGTGGCAGCTCACTAATCGCTGCCAACAGTTCGCTATCTGGCTCTCAAAACTACAAATTTAGCTGGTGTTGAAAGTTTGCAATGTCTGGTTTTTTCCTTGATTGGGAAGGTGAAAGGCGAAGTGTGTTAAAATTCAGAATTGGAACTCCTTCTAGTAGGCAGGAGACACAGCACCAGATGGGCCTGTGTCTTTAAGTGACAGTGAACTGCTGTCTGGTGCGGGCCCTCCCAGGTGGATGGAGCTACCTGCCATGTGCCCCAGCTGTCCTCGTCTGGGACACAGGCATCTGCCGGCACGGGCCTGTGGCTGCCGTTCAGCTCTCATAAGAGGTTGGCAGGCTGTCAGCATGCTGTCAACCTCTAGCCATACGTCCCCTAACTCTCCGGGATATAAAGAACCCAGCCTCCTTTGGAGTCACTTCAAGACCACAAGCTAAAATTTTGATGGCAGAATAGGAGGCTTCTGCAGGAAAGGAATTGTGTCTGACCACAAAGTCAGCTGTCAGTTCCTGTGACTCACTCACCTTTCATACTCCACAAGGACAGATCCAGCCTGGGGCAGAGCTGAAATGGCTTCTGAACCCTTCCAGGGGCCCGGAGCCCCACACCCAAGCACAATGTGCAGCCGTGCGCCCTTTGGAAACACACCTGAGTGCTCCTAGTTTTTGTGAACCTGACATTGTGCAGACTCAGATGCTTCCAGCTGCAGTGGCCGTCTGAGTGTGTCATTCACTGTCATCAGAAGGAGAGCTCATACCGGGAGCACGATTTGGTCATGGAACACTCATCTCCAAAAGGCCTCTGTCTGAGAGATTTGCAAGGTACTGGATCCTTTCAAGACTGCAAGCAGCTGGAGTTCAGCTGCAGCCTCTGATGGCTTTTGAATGCTGATAGCTGCAGTACCTGGTTGTCAGGGAGCCTTACTGCTGAGCAGTGCCATCTTCAAGCAGTCTCTAAGCCGAGGTGGTTTCCAATGAGAAATAACAAATACTCCAGACCCATTCTTTTCTGCTCAGAGTAGCAAATTGACTTAGAATCTTCCATTCTAGTGCTGGTGGCTGTGGAGGACATTCAGGTTCACACCAGGCACTGCCCAGAGTTCTGTTGCAGAGCACCAAAGGAAACCATTAAAAGTGATGTCGAGTCTAACATGGTCCATGTTTGAGTAGGTGTCATCAGCTCATTGATTAGGACAAGTGCAGGAGGAAAGTGACAACAAAGCATCGAAACAATAGGGAATATTCACCATTCAGATGCGTTTGTGAATGCTGGCATTGTTTTTACTCTTCCTGGATCCCAACAGCAGCTCCTGCATAGGCTGTGCCAGTTCTGGACATGGGGACAGTCCATGGCATTTACAGATGTGCTCCCTTGCCCGTTTAGTTCCAGTGGTCAGATGTGCCTTGGGGACGGCTGACAAGGAGGCGCAGCCCCGGGCATGGCAGACCAGGTGGCCCTGCTCATCAGCGTGCTCTCCCTGAGCTCGAGCCGTGGCTGGTGGCCCTCCTGCTGACTGCCAGGTCTCCACCACTGTGTGTGGGTGGCCTATGTGAAGCAGTTATTTCGTCCCGATGCCGGCAGAGCCCAGACATCTGTTCCCGTGATGTACAGTATAGGGGGGAAGATGCACTAATCTCCCAGCCAAATTGCATAATATTTTCTGAAAATTACTGGAACAAGTATCTTACTCTCTGGGCTCACCTAGCAGCTTGATGAGTCTCTGTGTCCATTGGGCATTGCCAGGTCCTGACACCACAGTTCCAACAACTTCTGTTCACATGAGGAAGTGCACTTACAGGTATGGCCAGCCCCCGCCACCTGTGCTGGTAGGGCCTGACACTTAGGTAGGTCTCCTCATTCCCCAGGCAGAGCGCAGACACCATCTGCACGGAGCTTCGTTTTGGGACATGGCTGTTGCGTGAAACCCCTGCACAGGCAGTCTGAGCCTCACGTCAATGCTCCTGGACTGCTTTGATTTTTAAGCCAAATTTATTCATGTAATTAATGGATATTTTCCAAAACCATATATTAAATTCTATTATAATATATAAACATCATATCTATTGCTGAGAAGTCTATAACATAGGTTATAGATTATATAGTATATTAGTAAATATATATTAGATGCCATTTAATATATAAATCCGATTATATATGTAATAAGTAATATCTATATATTTACCTAAGTTTTTTTTTAGGTCTGACCAAAACCACCATTTTGAATCTGCCTTTCTGGCAATAATTAATTGAGAGACAAAGCCTTCTCTTTTTATTTTCTACGTTGTCTTCTATTTCTACCCTCTTTGTTGTAAAACTATGCTGTAGCCTCCCTAACTTCTTCTATTTAAATCTGGCCCTATATAAACCCTTTTATCCCACCGAGATCATGCAAGGCAGCAAGTTCAGAAACAACAGGAAGGAAGCCATGGAGACAGGATGGTTTTTATAACGCATCTTTTATCTGTACTACTATCTAGGTCTCTTTCATATACAAAGGGGCTGCCGTGTTGGGAAGGGCTGTTCAGACACAAGCGGGGGAAAGTGGGCTGCGATTCCGTTTCCTGTCTTCAGGGCCCAGGTGGCCATCTGTCTAATCCAGTTTTATTTTTACATAATACGCCCCGGAAAGGCCGTCTGTGCAGGCTGTGTGCTGGCTACGAGTCCAGTGAGACCACACCTTCCAAGGTCAGCACACGTGTGTGTACTTGTATTAAGATAACTAGTTCTCATGATCAGAACTACTTCACAAGTGCAATTATCATATTTTCTGTCCAGTAACTTTGTAATTTTTTCTAGAGAAGATTTATAGGAATAATTACATCATTAAAGGCATGATTCATTATAATATTCTTTAGTTTTCAGGGCAAGGGAAATGTGTTATGTCACTGAAGTTGTGAATAGTGTTTTATTCTACACCTAGTTAGCTACAGCCATAGATGCTGTCTAACCAGTAGAAATCAAGTGAAAACTGAAATTAAAAATTTTAAAGTACATTATAAATTTCTTCACTTCTCTTGTCCTTGAGAAATTGTTTCATGAACTATGTGTGAACAAAGGCCATTTCTCCCTTCCAAGGAGGATTTACTCGATAAGATCTCAGAAGGGCAGGTATTTGGAACTCCCAGGGAGTTTCCATCAGAGACACAAACTGTCTGCAGATCCCAAAGTAGCCACGTCTCTTTCACTCCCTGCCGATGGTGATGAAAACACAGTGTTAGAGATTCAGCATGAGATTTATGTTCTCTGATCCTACTATTCAGTCGTTCTTTCCCAAGGAGTTCCTGACCATGGATTGGATTATACAAGGATCAATAAATCGATGGTAACTCGATAGATGTATTTATTGCTGCACGATACACAATACCATCTCGTGCCAGATAGACTGGCCAGGGGCCCTGTCTGAAATGCATGAACATACGATGTAAGGCTGACCCACAAATTCTATTTGCAGCTTCTCCTCTTTTGAGCTGATCTACACTGTGGGGGTCAGAGAGGCAATGCTAAAAGGGTTGGGGGAGAAGAATGAACCTGCTGAGCCCTGAACCCCTGGGACTCCTGTTACATCCTCACCCACACCGATGCCTTCCAGGCTGTAGAGTGACATTCCCCGCACTTGCTGCCCCTCCTGCTCCTTCCTGCCTCAGCACTGCACGCTCTGAAATGCCTGACCTCTGACTCATGTCAGTCTCAGCGACCCCACACAGGTGCTGGACTGCAACAGTGTCTCAACACCTGGCCTGGGAGTGGCTGAGGCTCTGAGCCCCGTGATAAGACTGAGGCCTTCCGTAGTAGCCGTAACAAGCAGAACCCAAGACTGTGAGAAGGAGCTGGCTGAGCAGACACGTGCCTCACCAGGCACTTCCATCGGGGACTCTCTCCCAAAGACCATCTTACTCTATGTCTCCAACATCTTGTGGTTTTCTAAATTCAGAATCCACAACTTGGGTAAAAGTTACAAGAGTGTTGGTTTGCCTGTGGGGGTCCTCAGCTTGCAGAGCGGTGGGGATGGAGTCTCTAGCCCTTCAGTGCATGCAGTGTCCTGGGTATGGTTTTCCTACACATGGATGTCACTGTGAGCAGCTAGTCACACTCGGGCATCAGTTCCCTCCCCTCACAGCCCAGGGAGTTCGTCCTTCATAAGTGAGCATGGCACAAGCAAAGCATCCTACTAGAAAATCTCCAGGCTGAGTGACCTGCGCAACATCAGTGGTGTGTTAGAGTCATGAGAAAAGAGGAGTAGTAAGGGGCGGTGGGAGAGGAGTGTCATGTCAGTGCGTGGCTTGGTCCTGCACACGCCCCCACACCAGTGAGCGCTCAGCAAGGTCCATGGCTTGGTTCTTTACACAGGTTAGTATGAGTAGCAACACAGGATGAAATGTTAAATTTAGGGAGAGGTTCACAACATTCTGAAACTTAAAATGGACAAGAAGATACGGCAATCATCATATTTTGTGTTGTACAGAGCAAGTATAAATGATATTAATTCTGAACTTCCAAGAAGAATTAGACAAAAATAACTTTTTTATTTTAAAGGAAAGATGTAATATTATTATATTAACTAGAGAGGAGACATTAAACTTCATAGTGGAAAATGCCCCTCAGAACTTCAAAGTAGCAAATGAAGATGGACTTAGGCTCGTTATTATGATGTTTTTTAATCTCCCAAAGTCTCTCACTCAGTCCCCCTTCCCAGAAACTCTCCTGTGTTTTCAAGCTCATCTGAGCAAACCGCCTTCTGAACTGAGCTTGGTTTTGTTGTGGTTCACAGTACGCTTTCTGCATCTGACCGAAAATCGAGGCGCTGGGCCCTCACTCTGAACTTACGCAACTGCCATGACCTGTGTGACTCATGGGTATTTTTGAACATCAAACATGGCGTAAAAATCCTCAGAGAATGAGGGTTCATGATCTACCAAAGGGCAGCCTTCGCCTTGGGCTGCTGTTTACAAGAGTTTAAGGGGCTGTCTCTTCTGGCGTTCGGTGCTGGATGGGTAAAGATGGTTCACAACGAGCAGAGGTGCTGTGAACACACATCAGCATCTCCTCATTGATGGGGCCTCACAGGCTGCTCTGCAGATTTCAGTCGGCAGAGACGTGTGTGTTCTAGCCAAGGACTGCACACTAGGGAGGGATAAGCACGAAGTCTCATTTCTGCTGTGGGAGGTTTTTTTCTTACTTTACGCGATACGGAAGTGTGGAGTAGACTGCATGTTTACCTCCAGGCCCACGTCTGCAGCGGTGTGCCTAGCACATGGGACTGCACTTGTGTCCCACTGCCTGCGAGCTCCTGGGTAGGAAGGAGCACGCTCACTTCCCTTGTGTGCTCATAGAGGGCCAACTGGGCCGAGTGGCGGAGCACGCGGAGGCCTGTAGCGGAGGAACGAGAACAGTGTGCACACGCTGTTGCCCTGTGGGGAGCCACAGAGGCCTGAGGGGAGGGCCTGCTGTCCAACCAGCTCTGTAAGGAAGAAAACTAATGGGTAAAAGTTACATAGATTTACTAAAAGTGAAGGGTTCATGGCCAAAAGTGAATAGAGAAAAAGCCTGTGTTGATTTTAAGCCCCCAAAGAAACAGGTTCTGTGACCCCTGGGGCCTCTTTGGTGAGGGAAGGACCTGCTGGCTCCCTGGAGGGAGCAGGGCAAGGAGAGAGTCGTCTCCCATGGCTGCACCCCTCAGCAGCTGGGCCTTTGAGCTGAGAAGTGTATTTGTCTGTCAAGGAGATGCTCAGCCTGGGTTTGAAGAGTTTAATAGTTTCCTGTATATCAGACCTGATCTTGTTGGTGAGAAGCAGAATTGAAATTCTTCACCCTTTGGCAACACATTAACCCTTTCAGACCACTGAGGGGTCTGCACGCAGGAAGTGCAGTGTCTGAAGTGACTGCTCAGAGAGGTGAATGTGAGTTTGCCTCTGAAATGGTCAGACCAGGCGGCTCTCCTTTGCCCCACAGCCTCTCCCCTCACCAGAATCCCGGATGGGAAGGCCCATCAAGTGAGAGCCAGGGAGGCACCCAGAGCGAGCACACAAGGACCCACTCCCCTCTGGCCACCTCCCCATGTGCTCTTTGTTTCTGGTACCTGGGTGACTTATTGAGGGCAACATGCTATCGCAATATATAATGAAAACTTCTTATGTAGAGAGAAAAGATCCAACATTCTTATCTGTGCATCCCTGTATCCATCTCTCCACCCACCCGTCCTTGCATAATCAACCAATGTGTTGCAGGCCTTGTGTCATATTCTGCAAGGGAATGGTAAAAGTGACAGGAAGGCTCACTACCCAGATAAGAGGATGGTAGATAGCGCAGACAATAATAACCCATCAGAATAAATTCACAGGTGCATGGCTGGGGAGACTGGGCACTGAGCACACGGGCCCAGGACCCTGCTCTGTGTCATGGTCAGAGACATTTGATGCAGGCGAGGAGGCAGTGTGTGAACTGGGAGCTTGAGAGTGGTGGCACCTTTGAAGAGGCCCCTCCAGCCAGCCAGTGGCTGGGATGGGTGGGAGGAGTGAGAGGAGGCCCTCTTCTGAAGTCCACATTAAGGAGTTTGAATCTTTAGCCAGGGGTGAAGAAAGACATGATTTCAAACAAGGGATAGACACAGTCACATTTGTTTTCTGATGATCATGCCTCGGCTCTCCTGGGCATTAGATGGGTTTGAGAGAGCAGACTGGGGGTGGTGAGGCCTCTGGGCCCCTTGCTGCTGTCTGGACAAGGGAAGGAGATCTGTGCCAGGAGGCATGGTGGAGTCAATGCCGCGATCTGCTGGCAGTCATTCTGATGGGCAAGCGGGGCCAGTGGGATTCCCAGGTTAGCGCGTGAACTGCACTGGAGACGGCGAAGCACATCACTGACTCAGGGTACACAGAGGCAGCTCATCTCAGAGACAGGTGGTAAGTTCAGCCCTGCAGATGTCCAGTCATTGCGCAGGTGTCAGAGGTCTCAGCTCTTCTGGCTGAGTGTCTAGGCTGGGCATACCCTGGTGAGTGCAGCCACTGACAGTTTCCAAGGAAAACTGAAAGTTTTATTCTGCAAATAGGCAAATACTGTGTTGTAAAATTGAAAGAATTTATTCTTTTTTAACTCTTAAGGCATTTGTCTTGTGTGTTAGGGTGTTGGGCTGTGTCCATCACACATGTGCACAGTGAGAGTCAGGGATGGGAGGGTGCTGGGCCTCTAGACGAAGGAGCGTCTGTGGGTCGGAGTTTCCCTCAGACTCAGTGCGTCACCAGGTTCTTCCACCAGATCCAATCAGTACAAGTCAGAAAACTCGGAAAACCCAAGGTGTGTTGTGATGTGCAGATTAACTGAAAAATTAATCAGCTCTTTGTGCTCTTTTACAATTATGCACCCCATGTATTGAGACAGGAATGAAAGGATGTTGCTTTTACGAAGCTCACGAGGAAGAGGTGCTGTGGGCTTCTGAGTTACCTTGGGTTGGTTCAAGAAGGTTAATTTCCTTGGGATTTAACCAAGAGAAGTGACTTAAACTGAAAATCATGAAAGATAAGCACATTTGAAAATTGTAAGTGAAATGACATTGGTTGTTTCAGTGGAACTTTTTCCTTTTTTGCTAAGTTTTTTACATTGTTATGTGCCTCATTCCACATTTTCCTGCAATTTGTGAATGTTGGGTGGAGCTGGGCTTGATTAACACTAACTGTCTGTAGAAGGATCTCACTGCAAGTTGTGATGAGCTCACTTAGGACATCAGTCTGAATGTGCATGTGCTGTGATCTTCTGGGACTCGGAGAAGTGTCTTTGGAGATTGGTAATGGGTAATGCTAACATGCCAGCTGTCACCATAAACATCCAAAAAGCACCATCTCCC
>PVKM010034750.1:0-15446 GCA_004027735.1 Carollia perspicillata
AACCCCTCTGTAGGTTCTTCTTGACAACACGCTGACAAGCCTTAGGATTTAGTTCTGAAGCAGAGAAAGACATGCCAGGAAGACGAATTTAACACAGAATTTCTCTTTGGTAAGAGAGCCTCTGACTCAGCTCTAGTGGAAAGTATCAACCTTATAAACCCACAAAGTAGGGGTGAAGATTTCACATCATTTCTCATTTCTTTTGATCTTGAAAAGAGGACCATATTCAAAGCTGGGACCGGGGTGTGAGAAGAAGTGTGTCGGGCTCAGAGTGAACACTCGGTACAGTGGCTTCCTCCTCGTGACCTCCAGGAGCAGGGACTTTTTCTGAGCACAGGTTTCCTTGGTATTGAGTAGTAAATGACGCCTCTGCCTAGTCTACAGGATGACCCTCTCCCCTCCACCATGAGCTCATATTCATCCTCCTGAACCGAGTTCTCGTGTCCCTGCTCCCTCTGCTGCTCTGACAAAGCCAGTTTACCTCCTTCAGAAGAGGGCTTGCTCCTTGGCCTGCAAGTCTCTCGGCCCATCATTCCTGTCTCAATACCAGCACTTACTATGCTTGATTCTAGCATTCATTATACATTATATTTGTTAGCTGCTTACAGATTGCCCCCCACCCCAGCCTCTGTCACTGTGTGACCTCCTCAAGAGCAAAGGTCACACCGAGGCTGCATTCCCAATACATTTCAAGGTGCTTAGCACATAGTACTTGACCACTGTCTGTTTCTGGAAGTGAACCACTGAAAAGTAGAAGTAGAAGGGCTGTTAAACTGTTAACATAACACGTACAATGTAAAGGGTTATGATCAAGGAAAGACCACCGAAAGGGTGGCACGCTGCTGCCAAGCCCCAGGAACGGCCTTTGCCCGTGCAGACCCTGTTACAGCATGTGATCACATAGCTGTTGGGGTAGATCTGTGCACACCTGGAGGACGTGTGTGGAAAGGATCCATTAGGAACCACAGAAAGCATTCTTCCAAATAGTGGCCTCCTCCTTCTCCTCCCAGCGTGTTCCAATAGCTTTATTCCAGGATTCTGAACCCTCCCTGCCCACAGGGCTCAGAGGTAAGAACATTACATAAGGAATGAATGCTGCCTTCATTTGTTTTAATAAAAGAAACAGCCCATTTAAAGGAACACAGACTTCAGTGGCTCAGATATTTCAGAATGTGAATATGACCCAGAGGCCTGGGCATACAGAACAGCTGTCTTGAGAATGACCGTTTTTTCCTATTTAAAACATTCTGGAAAATTGCTCCGCATCCTCGTGCCAAAAAGAAAAAATGAAAAACATAAGGGCTATTTGGAATGTCTCTTCATCTTACAAATGACTTTAATGCATAACGTTATAAAGACATGAAACTCTCTGGCCTCAAATGCCCCTGATACAGTCGTCCAAAAGCCCAGGAGACGCAGCCTGCCACAGTGTGGAATTTGTGACCCTTGCAAAGAAAGCTCACTATTTCAGATGAGTTTCAGAGTTGTTCATGGCTTTCTTAGTTTGTAGGCATTTCCTAATAAAACATAAGCATGCTGGTTGGGGTAACATCTTAACTGACTCATAGCATAAAACGATAGAGACGATGGTGGTGGTGGTGGTGGTGGAGGTGCATCTCAGTGTAAACTGGTTTTATTGGATACAGCAGCCATATTAGGTAGGTAGGCAGTGAACTGCTGACATTACGGATGTCGAGATGAAGGCTGAGAGGTGCCGTGGCTGGCTCCAGGTCTGAGTGCTGGACAGTGGGTGACCTTGCGGCAGAACCCAGAGCTCTCGCAGGATGGCTGGTAGGAGTGGGTTGGGGTGGGGAGTCCAAAAAGGAGGAGCAGCACCGCAAGTGGACAGGAGTTGGAAGAGCACAAGTGTTGGAATCAGACCTGATTCTGCATCTGGGCCCTCCCAAGGACAGGTTTTGTGATCATGGGCCAAATAAATTCCTTCTGGCCACAGTTTCCTCATCTGAAAATGTGAATAATGACTCAAAAACTGTTGTGTCCTGGCCAGGTAGTTCAGTAGGTTGGAGCGTCCTCCTGAGATGCCAAGGCTGAAGGTGTGATCCTCCACCCGGGCACACACAAGGATCAGCCAGTGAATGCATGAATGAGTCCAACAGCAAATGGATGTTTCTCTCTGTCTCAAATCCATAAATAAACCATTCAAAAAATTGTTGGGAGGATCAAGTGGGGATGGGGCAGATAAAGTACATGGTAGAGGTAAACAATGGTAGCCATTGCCTTTTCTCATTGTTTATAGCTTTATAGAGGGTGCTTGGCCCTATAAAGGGGCTAATTTCATCTATTTTTGGGGACTCTACCTGTATGGGAATTCCCCCAAAAATTTCATGAGGACCTTCTCCCTTTTTCTCCTTCAGTGGCTGAGCAAATGACAAACACCCGAGTTCTGATCTGGCTTCCCATGTTCAGCAGGAACAACATGCCTATCAAAGCACTGTGTGTGTGTGTGTGTGTGTGTGTGTGTGTGTGTGTGTGTGTAGCCTAGTTCCCTATTCTTCCACTCTCTTTTACTTTTGAAATGACATTCACCTGTTATTGACAAACCATCTTTGTCTTTTTCACACACTTCTTTGTCGACAGAGAAGAAAATCTTTGCCCAGATTCAATAAGGCAGGAAATCAATTAAAGTGTTCATTTTCTGCTTAGCCTCAAAAGACAAGATGATGAGAAACGGCCTAAGTAAAGGAAATGTATACAGATTCCTGGAGGTTTCATTCTAGGTTCTATGTTCTGGAAAAAAGGAAATAAGAACAAAAAGCCTTACATGTCCTATTTAAAACATAAATGCTATTTTGGGGTTTTTTAAAAAAAAATTTACAAATCCCCTTCACTCTATTTTGATTAATATAGACAACTCTGACAGAGGAGAGATGCCTCAATTTTAAAAAGACAGCCCTAAACCTAACAGCTTGGTTTTAAATGGCTACATTTAAATATTTCTTTCTCTGTTCATTTCCAAACCTGAGCCATAAATCACCCTTATGAACACAATGGCCTGTGCCTATAGCCATTTATCATTTGGATAATGTCACCTGTTCAGGTGTGCATTAATTTCTGCCTCAAATTAGAACTTTGGTTGGCTGAAATCTTTCATCTGCACATCCCGAGCAGCAGCCCCGTAGGACCGACCGTGCACAGCCCAGGGCAGGGGAGAGCCTATGCAGTTCTCCCAGTTGGGAGGAGGGAGGAACCGTGGAAATACAGCTGGGCCCCAACAGTCCTGTCTAGTTCACTGCTCAGCTTTTTCATGTTCATCGTCCAAGGAAGCAACCTATTATGAAATGTTCAACAATTTCAGCCCAAAGGAGAGGGACATGCATGTAGCATGCAAGTCAGCTTTTGTTGCTGCGAGAAAAGACGAGGTTTTAAAAAGGAATGAGATGGAGGCATATGGAGCCCATAAGACAGAATCTCAGAGAGGAAGGCGTGCCAGAGTGGCTGTCGGGAACTGGGAGCCCCTGTTTTGCTGCTAAGTGTGTGTGACCTTGGTCAGGTCATCAGTTTCCTTAGCAGTAAAACAAAAGATCTCCAAGATCTTTCTTCTCTGAGATTCCATGACTCGAATTCAAGAGGAAGTAGTCCATTGTTTATTACTATTTAAACCCCCACGAAGCAGCTGTTTCCACCAAAACAGACAGGGCACAGACAATCGTAAGTTTCTGGTCCATGACATGGAGAGTTGGTTTTTATACATCTGAGTGGGGAAACCTGTGTTTGTTTGGTCTTCTTTTCTATCTCTGCTCTTTCCTTCTCTTTTTTCCCTCTCCGTGCTTCACTGTGTTTCTTTCCCACATATCTCAGTGACAGAGAAAACACTATCTAGAACTAGAGTTAATATTAATGCACACTGAAGATGGGTTTGCTCTGTTGTAGCTATTATGTCCTCAATTTTCAAGAAACTATCTCATTTAATGTTCCATATAACCTAGGGAGGCCCACCTTAACCCTCTCCACTTCGCAGATGAGGAAACTGAGGCACAGAGCGGTAACTTGCCCAGGATTTCACAGGGAATGGCAGAATACAAATCTGAAGCCAGGGTCACCTGACCTTTAAATAAGTGCTGTGTCTATAGTGCTGAGTGAGCAAGTTCATGAATCAGGATCCTTTAAAATGTTGTTTAGTAAGTTTCATTGCTTAAGCTCCACTGTAGCCAAGGGGGATTACCAATATTTTTTAATTTCCACAAAAGAGAGAGGTGTGACTATAAAATTACATATGTATGAGATTAAACAACTGATTTCAAGAGACACATACACATAAAAACCAATCTTGTTGAATTTTGGCCAGGGTTTATCAATTTGAATTGTAAATTCAGAGATCCTGGCTCAGTTTATTTCTCTTCATAAGCCCGTGATCACAGCCCTTAAATTAAAATAGTCTCTCCTTTTCAACAGAAAAAACCTAAAATCCAAATTTGTTCATTGTTCTTTTTAATGACCTCTTTACATAGGTAGTTTTGAAAATTATTTCCTCGTCATCCAAGTAAAGGAAGAGAAAATGTCTTCCCAGCCACAGTTTTTTAAATGCGCCAGTTTTGTTGAGGGCGTGAAAATCGTGGCAATCCCATGGATCGAGTCCTGAGCACACAGGGTGGTGAATCACTGCTTCCACCAGCCACTTCCCCAGTTTGCAGCCCAGGATGTCCCCAGCTCCTCTCTGCTCCCTCCTCCCCACACATGCAGCGTGCCCTCTCCCCATGACGCCACTCTCCCCTGACAGGCAAGGGGACACCTGCCAGAGGGTGACTTCACCGTACCAATCACTCTGACAACAGCCCAAATAAAATCATGTCATTTAAACCACAGACAACAATCCAACAGGGCTCGGGAACTCAGAGTGATAGAAAAGAGGAGAGAGAGAGAGAGAAAGAGAGGAAGAATGAATACGCATAAGCTGTGAAAACACAGTCAGCCATGCATCTGGGAAGTGTAGAGAGATAGTAGTGTGGCCAGAGGGAGGGGTAAGGAGTCAGAAAGAACTGGGTTTGAGTTCAGCATTTCTGCTAACGGAGGATGCCACCTTGGGAGAGTTACTTACTCTCTCTCATCCTGTTTTCTTATTTGTAGGATGGAATTAATAAGAGGATCCCACTCCCAGGGTTGTGAGATTCTGAGTATTTATGTAAAACACACAGCACTCACTTCATGTTTGCTGATTCATACTGCGTTATTAACATAGGATTATATGGTAAGTTGCTTTCCTTGCACATTAGAGGCCAAAGTGCCCTTCTCGCTTAGCAAACTGATCCCTACGCCATTAACAAGGATATGCAAGAGGCCTGGATTCCAGTCCTGGTTTTGCCTTTGACCACACATGAGGGACTTGAGGCAATCACATCACTGGATGTCAGTTTCCAATTCTGTCAAATGAGTGCGATTATCTCTAATATGGTATTCTTACCTATACCCATTGTTCAATATCAAGCTGCCAACACAGGGGACAAAGGTTTACAAGTTAGGCATCCAGGAAGCCCTCCTTTGGAACATGAGGACCTCTCCAGGCCTGCCCCTCCTCCAGGAATGCTGAGGGCAGACTGGGCAGGACCGGTGGCTGGGAATTCTGTGTAAAGCCTCCCCTGGAGTGTTCCAGCCAATTCCACAGCATCTCTAATAAGCATTTTAGGCAGTGACGTGCTGCTTTGAAATTTTTCCTTTTAGTAGGAAAGTCAGAACTGTCAGAAGGAGTCTAACTCTTCTGCTTTTGATTTCTTGGTAAGAACCCAAGAGGGAAAAAATGCAAGGGGTTTAAAACACAAAAACAAAAACTCCAGGGACAGAGCAAAATCCTTGTTCTAGTGCATGGCTGGCCCTCGTGCCTCACCAGAAAGCGCCCAGCATAATGCACACTCGATCAGCTTAGCCCTGTGTGAAGGTGTCTATATATCCACCCCGAGAGAGAGCAGCCCCAGACCAATTCTGGGCCAGACCAGAAGAGACTAGTTCCAACATCTCTCGCCACGCTTTCTGGAATGCCATTCTTTTAATTCCATACAAGATCTCTCACTGCTACTGCTGGTGGGGACTTTTAGATTGCCTTTACAGCACCCTCTCCCAGGGAGTTGCCGTGGTAATAACACGAGCACCTCCTGGCATCGTAAAGGCTCTACAGTTCCACAAAGCGCTCCCTTCTCCACACTCCTTCGATCCCACAGCAATGTTACCCACAGGCAAAGCCGCATTATTATCCCCATTTCACAGATGAAAAAACAACCAATGTGTTTAGAGAGATTAAGGACCAGCGGGTCAGCGCTGTCGCCCTCCACCGCAGGGGGCGCACATGCACACGCAAAAAGGAGAAAAGTGGAGTCTGGAGGGTGTCACAAAAAAGTACATTGGGCTTCGTGTGAGGGGTCTGGCTTCAGTTTTGATTCTGCTCCGAGCCAGGGGAACGTGGGCAAGTTCTTGCCTTCTTTGTAGGGAGGTTCTGGTCTATTAAACAATGTCCTTCAACTCTGAATTCTATAATGAATTTCATGCCTCCCTGGAATGACCAAACTGACATCGGGTTTGGATTGGTAAATCACACGGTAATAGCAGCCTGAACTACAGCCATCAGTGGAAGTGTGCGCAATTCGTTACAATTCTGTCTTTTAAAAAAATTGTGTTTAAAAGTTATATCTTCATATTATTTAAAGAGACAAGTAACTCTAGAAAGCTTTGTAGAGAAACCAAGAGTCCCCTCCCTCCATTTCTCATGCCCCAAGGGCAACCACTTTTAACTCCTTTAGCTGATTCTTTTGATATTTACTTCCCTATCTCTAAATTACGTGTTTATGTAACTACTTCTTGACTTTTCAGTTTTAGGCCTTATCTATGGACCTTCCAGGATGGAAGATGAGACTTTTGCTTTCTTTCAGGAGCCCCCACCACACAAACACGTTTCCTGTCTCCCACCCCGCCAGGGCAGTTCCATCACAATTTGGTTGGATCAATATTCTGTGCTTTTGGTTTAATCACAACAAAAAATGGTATTCACTGCTAGATGATGTTGTGTCCCACGAGTAATCTTCCTTTTCTGTAGATTATGTTTCTCCTGCAGTTAATGACGGACTGCTTGGCTTCCTTAATTTGCTATGTACTGATTACCTAAGCCCAAACTCTTCTTTAGTGTCATCCGTTTCAACACATTCAAACATAAATATTCTGCCAATTTCGCCTTCTCAAAGAAATTCCCCCAGGAGTCTCTGACCACCTCCAGTCTGGACTGGTTTTCCTCTGGACTGTTGTTCGGTTCTTGTCCTCTGATTTCTCTTTCTCATCATCCTCAGAACTCTCTTCACTCTCGTTGTGTTGGCCTCCTAGTCTCTAAGCCTAAGTCTTGGTTTATATCCTCATTCTGATGGAGTCTCCTGGGAAAGGATGTGTGTGAGGTAAAATTTTGGAGACCTCACATATTTGAAGATGCTTTTTATTCTAACCTCACACATAATTGACAGTTTGGTTAGATATAGAATTCTACACTGGAAATCATTTTTCCCTTGGCATTTTGAAAACCTTGTTCTTTCATCTTCTAGTTTCCAATGTTGCTGTTCAGAAATATAATTAGTCTAATTCTTGATCCTTTGTATGAAACCTGTTGATTTTCTTTGGAAACCAAAGGTCTTCTTTTTGTCTTTGGCATTCTGAATTTCAAAATGACCCTGACTTAGTAAAGATCTAATTTCATCCATTATACTAGGCATTCTGGTAGATGTAACAGTAACCTCATGTCTTTTGCTTCCAAATTTTCCTGAATCATCTCTTGAATTAGTTTATCTTTCCCATTCTCTCTATGCCCCTTATTCATTTTTCTTTTAAAGATTTTACTTACTTATTTTTTGAGAGGGGGGCAGGGAAAGAGAGAGGGAGAGAAACAACCATGTGCAGTTGCCTCTCGTGCGCTTCTTACTGGAGACCTGGCTCATAACCCAGGCCTGTGTGTTGACTGGGAATCGAACCAGCGACCCTTTGGTTCCCAGGCCCTCGCTTAAGCCACTGAGCTACGGCAGCCAGGGCTCCCCTTCTTTGTTTTTCATTTCTACTCTTAGATTTTAAGTTTATTATGGCTCAATCTTGTTTTTGAGTGTTTTATTTTTTTTAGAGAGAACATTCTATTCTTCTTTCATGGATGTCATTATCTCCACTATCTTTTTGTGTTTGTTAAAAACAGAAGTGTTTCCATCTCCCTTAGCTTTCTTCTCCTTCCATGTTTTGTTCCCTCTAATTTTCTACTTTAAAAAATCTCTGTCTTTCATATTAGATGCTTTTCTCGAATGCCTGGTAATTCTTGGTTATCTGCCCATATTTACAAGTGGGACATTAAAATGCTGAGTATGATTTTTTTCGTGCACGAGAGGGGTCCATTCACCGTTGGGTTAACTGATTGGACCATTTCCTTGGGGAACTCCAGCTCCAGAATTTTTAGTGTTTTATTCCTCGTGGTCTGATCAGATACCACAGTGGAGACTCCAGCTCCTGCTAAGAGGTTTACATCTGACTGCCACTGTATGTGAGCCAAGGCAGTGGAAGGAAGCAGGGAGTCCCCAATTAGTTATATTAATGTACTCTTAACCCCACTGTCTGTATGTGATGTCCCAAGTCAAGGGAGTATCCATTCACAGTACGCAAAAGTTAGTTCTGCTCAGAGAAGGGATAGGCCAGTTTCCCATTGGGAATCTATTACTTAAACAGACTCTGAATCAATATTCTGTTGTTAGTCTGTCTTCTACCACACTTTCAGAGGTAGCTGGTGTCGTCAATTCTAGAACCTTTGGGGCACAGGGTTCTGTGACATTCTAGGTTTTCCCCATTACTGGCTTGGGATTCAGCTTTGTCATCTACTAAGTCAGTCACCACTGGCTTTCCAGCTTCCAAAATACTGTGGCTGATGCATTATCACATGTGGCCTTGTAGATTATCTTTAGAAAGACTCTTTCCAAATCATTTTAGTGGATTTTGAAGACAGAATAAAATTAAATGTGTGTGTTTAATCTCTAACTATTTTGTTCAAGTTCCTTCATTCTGTCTTTAGCATAGTAAAAGAGTTAAATATACTTTGGACCAACAATATAGAAACATTGCCTGAAAGAAATCTTAATCCACTGGAACACCGACAGTTTCCTTATGTCATTTATTATTGTCCAAATCTAAATTCTCATTTCTGCCTAGTACATGTCTGTAGGCCCCGTCCTGCCCACTGGATTTGTAATCTGAGCCTTTTAAATATTTGTTTGGCTATTAATCTGCCATGAGCAATGTATAACGAAAGCCAATGACCAAACTATGTTGATTTCATTTACTGTCTCTTGGGCAGCTAACAATTTCCATCTCAAGTTATTTATGAAAGTTGATTCATTTGTATGTTCATTATTTTAGTCCTGAAACGGTTATTCCCTACCTATCTGAAAACCCCTAGTTCCCCAAAGTTGTATCAAGTGGTAGCATTCTTTAACTTTGAAGAATTGTGCATATTATAGAAAAGCATGTGTGCTTATAAGCATGGCCTTTGGCATCACACTGCCTGCATTTGAACCTCTGTTTGCCTCTGTTGGACCCTGGGAAAACTGATGAACCCCTCTGTGCCTTGGTTTCCCAACATGTAAAAGAGAAGCAACAATAGTGTCTACACTCTAAGTTTATCGTGAAAATTAAATTAAATGACCTATGGATAAAGCAATTTTCCCAGTGACGGACACAAAGAGGAGCTCAGTAGATGTTATCTACTGCTATCCATTATTATCCCATATATTTAAGGACTCAGGAACAAAGTTAATAAATATGCATTCAACATAAGTGTGGCTTGACAATGAGACACTCTCTAACCCCTCAGTTATATAAGAGAAATAATACTGTCATGTGACAGTATTATTGTCAGTTCAGTTCAGCACCTAATGAGTTCTAGTAAAAATACACAAAGTCAGGAGGAAGAGGGTCAGAGAGCCCTAGCGTGACATGATGGACGGAATATGCACATTGGGTGGATGAACATCATCTGGGGACATGTCTTGCTACTGTATTAAAAAAGGATACTGCCAGAGTCTGCAATATAATGAAAATAAATACCAAGGCAATTCTATTGAGTTGACCAGAAAAGGCTGGGCTCCGTGATAACCGAGAAATCCCTACATCTTAGTAGCTCAAGAGGAAAAGCTTTTTCCCTTAATTCCAGGAAGCCTGGTGTGGATCAATGGTTCTCCATGTTGTTTCTCCACCATCTGGAGCACATGATCTCCAAAGTTCCCCAGGGGAGGAAAAGAGAGATAGAAAAGGCACTAGAACTACCACATCCACTAACATTCAATTTGCCAGAACTCAGCCTCATGGCCCCAACCTGTGATGTCACATCCTGTGTGCCCAGGAAGAACAGATAGGGTGGTGAGTACAGAGCCCCATGAGGGCCACCCCCTTTGTGGAGGGCTACATGAACAGCCAGCTGCTTTCTCTAAGGAACGATTTTCTATCTCTCCGCTGCACACCTTGGACTGTACGTGGTGGCCTTCCAGTCTCTCTTTGCTCAAGTCCCATGGAACCCACAGGTGGCCAAGACTGAAACCTGTGTGCTTAGCCCTGCTAGTCTTCAAGGCTGGGAGAATCTAGGCTGTCAATGTAGCAGGAGCTCCATCCCTAGTGGTGAGTGGGGTCTAGGATCTGTTGACTGAAACCTGATCTTTAAAATTGAGCTCCGCTCCATGGTACCCTTTGCCCATCTTCCCATCAGTTCTACCTTGTGGCTGACCTTAAGAGATTCTAATCAGTGACAGCTGAGGGAATTAAAACAAAAGAAGTTGCTCTAGAATATCACATATTTATTATAATTATTTGTTAGATCATATCTAACAACAATATTTTGTATAATATAGATCACAGAGCCGTTTTATCATTGTTGCCTTAATCGTGGAAATACTCTGGGAATAAGCAGCAGAAGTGTCACAGTTTTAGGTTTGAGACAATCAAAGCTCAGAGAATGGAAGCATCACGTTCAGACCAGTCAGTGCGCTGGAGCTAGAAGTGGCCCTTGTGCCTGGGTCTTCTGACTGGCGTCTAACTTTGACTTTTCCTTTGTGTGTCTGGTAGGTTGCTTAGTGCTGTTGAATTCTGTGCTATGGGAGAAAACAAGGTGTTCGAACTTAAGCAATTTATAATGTATCTGGATAAAGAGGCCTACCACATTTCATAAAACGATCTACGAAAATTAGGAGAGAATATGTAATTAGGGACTAATTTAGCTCTTCCTGTCCAGAGGGACAGTTTTGCACCACAAAGGTGAAAGCTTTTAAATGGCCCCAAACCTAGTACAGCATCGTGTTTCCGTGCCCCTGTCCAGGCTGCTCCTTTTGCACAGAGAACTTTCTCTTAGTTCTCAGCCCAACAATCTCATCTTGTTAATGCTGGCTCATAAACTACTCCCTCCTCCAAAGTTTTCTCTAAACTCCCAGCTAGTCAGTCTGACTTCTCCAGGGAGCCCTGGAGCAAGGTCATATCTATGTTTAGGTTGTGGATTATTGGTAGAGGTGGGCATGGTGAAGGGGCTATCTGGGATCCTTTTTTTCCTTCAGATAAATTCCGGATTTCCTGAGGGTAGGAATTAGGCCTGTTTCTGCTCTGTATTTTTGCAATCCAGCGTGGTCCCTGACTTGAGTTCAAGGTTCATGGAATGAAAAAGGAAATGATCTGAGAAAGAGAACACACCCCGCATAAGATGTCCATTATAGTCCCACAGGTCTCATTTCCAAACTCGAATCCTGGAATTTTGGAGGCAAGAGACCAGAGCTGAAGGCAATGGGTGGAAGAGAAGAAAGGGGCTACACCGGCAGGTGCTTAAGCATGTCTGGGGTTCGTGCTTCTCCTACCAGAACACGAAGCCACAAACAACAGTGACCTCTCTGTTCTCCCATCCCTCTCCCCATGCTATTTGGCTTTGTTTGCCATTTCCAGCAGGGCTATGATTCTTCTGCAAAGGGCTGCCCTTGGCATGGTGAGGAATCAGCCTCTGTATGCATAAAGGCAATGCCATGGGGAGGAGCAGGGGGCATAGTTATCGGGTTGGTTCTGGGTGCTTTCCCTCCTCTCCTTGAAGTTCTCTCCCAAGACTTTAGGTGTATCCTTAGCTTCGGCACTGGGAAAAATCTGGACCTATGCTCATAAGCCGGGATGCATGAAGCAAAAGGGATTGATAAAATATTAAAACCTCAGTTTCTCTTCCCACGGTTTGACCTTAAGGAAGTCAACTAACCCAACGGCGTTCCAGTTTACTCCTCTATAAACGAGTATAATGATACTTTGCCTAACTCATGGAGGAGTGACGAGGCTTAATTAACCAGTGCTCATTTCTCTCAGCACTTTGGATGCCCTCCATGGGCACAGAATTATGTTATTACTTGAAATAATAATAATAGTTTCCCCTAATAATTCTGTGTTATTATTGCATTTAGGAAACCGTATTAGAGGCCTTCTGGATCTAGTTTAATACCTATAAATGTCTCTCCCTGGCAAAACAAGGGAGCATTGCCCAGTGATTATGGTTTGTCTTACATTTCAAAACTAGTCGGTGTAAACCCTCAGTGGAGGCCTTAAAACAGCGCCTGGTGAAGGGGGACCTCTTTTGATCTCAATTTGCTGGACCAGTGAAAGCACTTAACTTTCGCAAGGCAGCTTGTTTTCGAAGCCGAAGTCTTGGCGACTCGAAGGGCCCAACCTAGGACTGCGAAAAGATAGGCATGGGGCCAAGATAAGCAGGCCCAGCTGCCCACCCTGCAGCCGGAGGAGCAAGGCGCCATATCACAGCTCTGCTCACCGTTGCCCCCTCTTTATTTCCACCAGTTTCCTCTGGTTCTTAGAGTCAAGTCTGGACTCCTCCCCAAGTGCAAAGCCCTCCAGTTGCACCCTTGACTGCCCCTCTACATTGTCTTTAGACGCTCTCCCTTGGTGTCTGTTCCTCTACCCTGATCTTTTATTTCGTCCAACACAATGGGTCCTCTCTCTCCTCTGGGCTTTATACATGCTGTTCCACAGCTTCTGCAGATGCTTTCTCTCTTGTTTTTACCTTCAGCCCTCCTAGGTGCCACACTACATACTTTGTATCCTGAGCCAAGCATGTGGCAGAGAAAATCAGACTTGTCTGTTGACTTCCAGGTCTGCCCACAAAATTCTGTGGGAGCATGAAGTGTGCTAATCCTGAGTCTGCATAGAGTAGGTGCTTAATCAATATTTGTTGAATGCCTGAAAAAAACAGTTTCTCTCTTTTTCTTCTTCTATTCTATTCTTTTATATTCTATGCTTGACCCGAAACCTAACCTTTTCCTACCCCTTTCTTATACCAACCAAGGGCAAGTAAAACGGATAAAGAAAAGAAGAAAACTATGGATTCCTGAAAGGAGAAAGATACTACAGTTAAGAGGGATTAGGAACAAGGCAAAGTGAGAAAGGAAGAGGAACGTTTAGGAGGGGAGGATAAATGAAAGAGATCAGGTACAAGGATTGTAATATGCTAAGATTAGATTACCCATCCTTGCGCTGTAATTCTTTCTCGGGAATTTTCCATATAAGAAGTGAGGAGGGCAGGAGAAACTGTGAGGAATCTTTGTTATCTCCTTCATTGCTCACACTCACTGTCAGACAGCCATTAGGGTCCCATTTAACAGAGAGAGGCAGGGCAGCTCAGAGAGGTGGAGTACCCGGCTCGAGATCACAGGGCTAATAGATAGCACAGCCTAACAGGGAACCTGAATGTGTCTGAATCTCACCTTGCCCACTTGGAAGAGTAAGATGTCCATTCCACTGATGGAGCATCCTTCCTTTCGGGTTCTGGGGTCCTCACATGTCCCTTCTCTTTGGGACGAAGAAGACAAAGTGGGCAACTAATCACTAAGAAAAAAAGGAACTTAACATCCAGTTAGGTATTAAATGCTGTACTTTAAAGAGCGGCTTCCTACTGTGCAAAAAAAAAGAAAAGGAAAAAAAAAAGAAAAATTCCCATTTTCTTTCATCAGAAGGAAAATGAATTGATTTTCTTTGGCTCTTGGTTTGCCTTTCCTATTATTAGGTCCATGTCTCACGGTCCTGTGTCCATAGGCCCAGCAAGCACTAGTTGTTAGTTCCTCATCACGGCAATATTTTCCACCAGTTCGGGCCTGGCACCCAGCACCGCGCTCACGGACTTCTGCAAAACCAGCACAACACAGCCTAGCAGACATCACTGGAGAATGAACGCCCCACCACTGTGTGCCTTTCTCCAAGGCGCTGTGACACCGGCTAATAGACTCCAGCAGTCCAGATACTTACTGACATCTAAATAACTGGGTCTCACTCTCTGGTTCTCTACATTGAAATGTCCTCTCCCTTTGGGGAATGAGATTCAAAACAAGAGTCCTGCACAGAGCAAGCAACTGTCTTGTCTTTGATGTATATAGACTCTTACTGCAACTGCAGGCCTGGAGAGAAATTCCACCACTAGCACCATGAGGGTGAAGATTCAGTTAACTAATAAATCCTTCAGGAGTGTGCTCTGATGCTGTTGAGCTTTTCATTAAACAACAATGTACAAGGGAAGAAAGCTTTTTAAATCACTCAAGACAAGATAGATACATATCCACTACAAAATTAGTCAAAGCCTAGAAATATCATGTGTTAAGAGAACCAAGTTTATTTATAATCAATAGTAACTCATATCTCCTGAAAATACTAGGTAACTTAGCCTTTATTCGTTCCCAGGCCTGTCTTTGTAAAGGGAAGGGAGAGAACCAAAACCTATCTGTGATTCAATCAGAAAATGCAAATGAGGTCAAGTTTCTTACAGGCTTGTGAGATTTCCCTAGAGAAATTTCCACAGCGACTCAGCAGCTGCCGGCGCCCTTCGGAGGCTGGGGCTTGTCTGTGGCGTGAAAGGAACTCGGTGCTGGCTTCCTCCTCCTTCTGTTGGACCCTGGCTGGCTGGGCACTTGACATTCCAGTAAGGGGCTTCCTAAAGCTTTGGGACTATCATCTCAGGATTGAGGCCAAACACACACACACACACACACACACACACACACGACCACCTCTTCCTGGGTACAGCCCATGGCCCTCCTCTCTGCCCCATCTCAGAGTGAGGGCCTGCTGCCCAAACGAGGCTGCAGGTGGGCTCCTTTGGCAAAGCCTCACAGAGAGAAGGATCCTGGAGGTACCCTGCCAGCTTCTGGGACCAGTGGCTCCACCCCTGTGAGGGCCTCAGGGTAACCTGGAAGGAAATCTCTCACCAACTGCTCCCCTCCCTGACAACCTAAACTAAAAGTGTGCACGTGTATGCATTTCACAGAGCCGGGTCCTCCCCTGGGCCAGAGAGCTCTGAAGCCGTCCTGCTATCTTGCGATTGAGAAACGAGTCATTTGGGACAAGCTGACAAGTGATGCTGCAAGTCAAGGCGCTCCCCTCTGCCTCCCAGCAACCTGAAGGTGGCTCAGGGAATTTTTAGG
>PVKM010034751.1:0-15427 GCA_004027735.1 Carollia perspicillata
GGGATATACTAGTCCAGTTCTCCCAACACCATTTTTGAAAAGGCTATTTTTACTCCATTTTATGCTTTTTCCCTTTTTGCCAAATATTAATTGACCATAGAGACTTGGGTTTATTTCTGGGCTTTCTATTCTGTTCCATTGATCTATGTGTCTGTTCTTATGCCAGTACCAGACTATTTTGATTACAGTGGCCTTGTAATACAGTTTGGTATCAGGTATTGTGATTTCTCCTACTTTGTTCTTCTTTCCTCAAGTGCTGAGGCCATTTGCAGTCTTTTTTGTTCCGTATAAATTTTTGAAGTATTTGTTCTAGATGTGTGAAATGTGCATTGGTACTTTAATAGGGATTGCATTGAATCTATAGATTGTTTTGGGTAGTATGGACATTTTAATGATGTTAATTCTTCCAATCTATGAACACGGTGTATGCTTCCGTTTGTTTGTGTCTTCCTTAATTTTTTTCTTCCGTGTTCTTTAGTTTCCTGAGTACAGGTCTTTTACTCCTTGGTTAAATATATTCCTAGGTACTTTATTTTTTGTGATCGCTATAGTAAATAATATTTTATTCCTAGTTTCTCTTTCTGATATTTGATTGTTGGTGTACAAAAATGCCATTGATTTCTGAATATTTACTGTGCAATCTGTTTTTGCCATATTCAGTTATTATGTTGAGTTGTTTTTTGGTGTAGACTCTAGGGTTTTCTAGGTACACTATCATGTTGTCTGCAAATAATGACAGTTTCACTTCCTCCTTCCCAGTTTGGATGCCTTTCATTTCTTCTTTTCTGATTGCTGTGTCTAGAACTTCCAGTACTATGTACAATAAGAGTGGTGACAATGAACAGCCTTGTCTTATTCCTGATCTTAAGGGAAAGTTTTTGCCTGTTGAGTATATTGTTGGCTATTGTCTCTTTGTATATAGCCTTTATTATGTTGAGGTATGCTCCCTCTATTCCCACATAGCTGAGTGTTTTTTTTAATCATAAATGTGTGCTGGATTTTATCAAATGCTCTTGCAGTATCTATTGATATGATCATGTGATTTTTGTCCCTCATTTTGTTTATGTGGTATATTACGTTTATTGATTTGCAAGTATTGTACCATCCTTGCATGCCTGGGATGAATCCCACTTGATCACAGTGAATGATCTTTTTAATGTATTGTTGGATCTGCTTTCCTAGTATTTTGTTGAGGATTTTAACACCTATGTTCATCAGAGATATTGGCCTGTAGTTTTATTTCTTTGTTGTGTCTTTATCTGGTTTTGGAATTAGGATAATAACTGGCCTTATAAAAAGAGTTTGGGAGTCTTCCCTCTTCTTGAATTTTTTTGAATAGATTGAGAAGGACAGGAGTTAGTAGTTCTTTAAATGTTTGATAAAAATTCACCTGTGAAGCCATCTGATTCAAGGCTTTTGTGTGCTGGGAGTTTTTTGAATACTGCTCAGTTTCACTAGTTGTTATTGGTGTATTCAGGCTTTTTCCTTCTTGATTCAGTCTTGGAAGATTGTATGTTTTTAGAAATTTATCCGTTTTGCCCAGGTTGTTCAGTTTCTTGGCATATAGTTACTTGTTCATTGTTACTTCTTACAATCCTTTGTATTTCTGTGGTATCAGTTGTAACTTTTTTTCATTTCTGATATTGTATATTTGGGTCCCCTCTCATTTTTTCTTTCTTTTTTTTTTCTAAAGATTTTATTTATTTATTTTTAGAGGGGAAGGTTTAGGGAGAGAAATATCAATGTATGGTTGCCTCTTGTGTGTACCCTGCTGGGAACTGGCCTGCAACCCAGGCATGTGCCCTGACTGGGAATTGAACCGCGATCCTTTACTTATCAGGCCTGTGCTCAATCCACTGAGCTACACCAGCCAAGGCTCTCATTTTTTCTTCATGAGTTTGATTAACGGTTTGTCAATTTTATCATTTCAAAGAACCAGCTTCTGGATTTAGTGATCCTTTGAATTGTTGTGTTAGTCTTTGTGTCATTTAATTTTGCTCTGATCTCAATTATTTCATTCCCTGTACTCATTCTGGTTTGTTTTTTGTTCCTCTAGTTCTTGTAGACATAGGGTTAGGTTGTTTATTTGAGGTTTTCCTATCTTCTCTAGGTAAGCCTGTATTGCTATGAACATCCCTCTCATGACTGCCTTTGCTGTGTCCCATAGGTATTGGGTTGTTGTGTGTTTATTTTCATTTCTTTCCAGAAATTTTTTGACTTCTTTATTTCACTATTACCCATTCATTATTTAATAATATGTTACTCAGCTTCCATGGATTTGAATGTTTTTTATTTTTTTCCTTGAGGTTGGTTTCTAGTTTCAAGCCATGTGATCTGAGCACATGCTTGATATGATTCCGGTGTTCTTGAATTTGTTGAGGCTTGTTTTGTGTGATACCATGTGGTCTGTCTTTTAAAATGATGCATGTGCATTTGAAAGAATATATATTTTGCTTGTTTGGGGTGAAAGGTTCTGTATATATCAATTAAGTCCATTTGATCTAGAGTGTTGTTCAGTGCTACAACATTCTTACTGATTCTTTGTTTGGAAGATCTATCCATTGTTGACAGTGGGGTAGTAAAATCCCCTACAATGACTGTGTTGCTGTTGATATCTTTTTTGAAGTCCTACAAGATTTTCCTTATATATTTAGGTGCTCCCTTAAGTATTATGTAGTGATCTTCTTTGTCTTTTTATGGCCTTTGTTTTGAAGTCTGTTTTGTCTGATATAAGTATTGCTACCCCAGCTTTTTTTCCATGTTCGTTTGCTTGGAATATTTTTTCCATCCCTTCATTTACAGCTAGTATAGATCTTTTTTCTGAGGTGGGTCTGTTGTAGACAGCATATATATGGGTTGTGTTTTCTTATCCATTGAGCTACCCTATGTCTTTTGATTGGATCATTTAATCTGTTTCCATTTAAGGTTATTGATAGGTACTTATTCATTGCCATTTATCCATACCTCTGTTCCTCTGCCCCCCATTTCTTCTCCTTATAGCAGTCCCTTTAGCATCTCTTGCAGTGCTAACTTGGTGGAGATGTACTCTTTTAGCCTTTTGTTGTTGTTGTTGTCTGGGAAGCTCTTTATTTTGCCTACCATGTTAAATAAGAGCCTTGCTGTAGAGTAGTCTTGGTTGTAGGTCCTTGCTTTTCATTACTTGGATTATTTTGCACCATTCCCTTCTGGCTTGTAGTGTTTCTGTTGAGGAATCAGCTGATAGCCTTGTCTGGGTTCCCTTGTATGTTACTAGCTGTTTCTACCTTGCTGCCTTTGAGATTCTCTCTTTGTTTTAAATTTCACCATTTTAAATACGATATGTTTTGGAGTGAGCTTTTTTGGGTTAATCTATATTAGGATCCTCTGTGCTTCCTGAACTTGTGTGCCTTTTTCCCTCACCAAGTTAGGGAAGTTTTCTGTCATTATTTTTTCGAACAGGTTTTCCATCTCTTGCACCTTTTCTTCTCCTTCTGGTATGCCTGTGATGCAAATGTCATTGTGTTTCATGTTGTCCTGAAGTTCCCTTACACTATTGTCTTTCTTTTTTGCGTCTTTTTTCATTTCATTCTTCTGATGGGGTATTTTATCTCCCTTGTCTTCTAGTTCACTGATTTGGTCCTCTGCTTCGTCTAGCCTGATTTTGATTCCTTCTAATATATTCTTCATTTCAGATATTGTATTCTTCATTTCTTCCTGGTTCTTATAGTTTCTATGTCCTTTTTCATGCTGCTGTAGTTCCCACTGAATTCCTTATAGCTCCTATAAAGTTCCTTGTCATTCTCACTGAGTTTTTTAAGCATCTGTATAACCATTTTTTTGAATCCTCTGTCTGATAAATTGCTTGCCTCAATTTTATTTAGCTCCTTCTCTGGGGATTCCTCTTTTCCTTTCCTCTGGGGGTTGTTTCTCTGTCTCCTAATTTAGGTGACTCTTTTTGTTTGTTTCTGTGCCTGAGGTTGCCTTGTTTTTACTGCCTGTCTTTGTGGGGTGGCCTTCGGTGGCAGGCGTTCTATGGGACTCAGTGGTACAGTCTCTTTGCTCTCTTGGTCTGGATGCCCCTTATTCATTTTACATGGGCTCTCTTGTTGTACTTGGGCTTTGATTATCGATAGCTCATTCCTTGGTGGCTTCTCCCCTCCAGCTGGCTGACTGGGAGTTACAACCCCACCACATCACTGTATGTGCCCGTTGTGAAGTATCGTCTGTACTCCTCAGCTTAGATCTCCATATCAACTAAGATTCTGTTGATTGTTCAGGGTTTTTTTGTTGGAAGATCAACTGAGAATCTGAGGTGGGGGCTAGAGCAAGTGGACTCAGCTTCCACCTACTTGGCCACCACCTTCTCTAAACAGCTCTTTAAAAAACAATTTTATTAATATCTTCTGGAGATAGATATATATACACATATTTAGACAGGTGTAACCAGAGACCTGATTAGTTTTTAAAGTTTCAGCCATGAGACAGGTATGATAAAGCAAAAATCCTCTGATTTATAACAGTTGAAGTAAGTTTTGTTTGTTCATATGGGAAAGGCTTTTGCTAGTTTTAGAGAAGACTTTTAAGATTTGTATTTGTCCTTGACAAACAATTTGCAGGGAGGCTCTGTGTGTGTTTGCACGTATATGTGTGCGCTCTGTATGTAAGGAAACCTTTTCAGCCACTGGTGCTCTTTAAAAGGTTCTCCTCTCCCATGTTTGCCCCTTAGGTTTGTTTAATCTCCGATGGGGGACTGTGTTTACATTCCTGATCATCCACAGGAAGGCCCGAGGAGTTGCTGAGGAAGCTTTAAAAATATCTTGTTAGACTTTTAAATTCTGTCAAATTTCTGATCATGATTATTACATTTTTCAAAATATCTTACCAGGTTTCAGGCAGGACAAACAATAAGAAATTTGAAAGCACCTGGTCAGATGGCTGAGTCTTTTCAAATCCATTTAGAACTCTTTTTTGGGGGTGATTTTTGGTTTTTAGCAGTTTCTGCATATCAATCAAAGAATGTATTACATTGATTCTGAGCGGTTTGGAATCCTTTCTTTTAAAGAGGGAACAGGTTTGAGGTGGACTTCAAAGAAAGCTTCCCCTGAATGGCTAAATTGTTTAAATTATTTTGGCTAAACTGGTCCATATCATTAAAAAAGTATAAGAAGAGAAATCAAAATGTTTATACACATAGTAACTAGAATTTCCAAGGGAGAAATTTTTAGTGGGTAAAGGTTAAAGACAAATTGCCTTGAGAGCTGTTACGCCTGCACAAAAAGACAAAAAGAAAGATATTAATCTAAAGCCCCAGGTAGCCAGACTGCCAAATGCACATTGACATGTGCACTTTTGAAAGACAGGGATCAAAAAGCCCACACTGTCAAGATGAGGGAGAATCTCCAGTTTTTTATTACATGCACATTAATGGTTTTAGTTAATCTTGGGGCCAAACTAATACCTAAGGAGGGATGTGCCCTCTAGCCTGTTCTGTGACCAACTTATCCGTGACCACATTCTTTTTTTAAGGTGGTAAATGCCTTAATGACTTTTAAATGCTTGGCTTATGCCCACCAATTTGCACCTTGGGCTTCTAAGAGTCTCTTCACAATAGCTTTTACCTCATGTGCATGTAACCCACCATAAAGTTGGTTTAAATGATGCCTGTCTGGTGATACCTGCAAGCTGTCAGTTTCTGGAGGGTCTGCCTGGAGAACAGGTTTATACGATTCATACTTGAGGCCTCCCCTGTGAAATTTCTTTCTTGTGATAATAATACAACAGACACTGAAAGGAAAGGAAAAATAACATTCCAGAGGTTTGAAGAGTAAGATGTGCCAGGTGTTTCCTCTGAGATGGCAGCTCCAACTCCATTTTAAAACGACTGTTTATATTACTTTTCACATGGTCAACGTAGAAATATTGTTGGTTGGAAGATACCCACTGATGTCAAGTCAAAAGTGAGAGGAGTAAGCACTCATGCAGTTGAGGGTTAAGGTCATCATTTCTAGGCTGTGGGCACAAAAGTGGATCTAATTAGTTTGTTTTGCTTATAACCATGTTATAAGTGTATGCCGCTAATGGTGAGACATTCTTGCAAATAAAATAAATGCTAATATGCTTATATGCATAGTATACATAAATTATGAGTGGTGTTCCAAGAAATGCTAAGTTTTGGAAGCAACGTAAGAACTTATATTGGCAGTGTTAACACCTGATTCTGTCTAGTGCTGTTCTGTCACTCTGCTGCAAGTCTGACTGTGAAGTGACTTGACTGTTACCTATAATGTTATCTGCTTGACTGTTACTCATAACACTGTAGCTGATGTTTCCCAGGGTTTTTGTATTCTATAGAGGGCATCGTTTTTTGTAGATGTTTCTAAACTCGATGTTTCTTACACTTGAACAGAACTTTTTGGATATCCATGGTAAGTAATAAAGAATATAGAGAACATGTGCAGTATTTTAAAAATAATTTAGGATTTTGGAAATTTTGATTTCTTTATCCAGAATCCCATTTGGAACTAGGTGTGAGGAGACCAGTTCACAAGCTGCTGTAGCGAGTTAGCAGAGACCATTATGGGTCAGATGGGAGGAGGAGCAGTGGGGATGGTGAAAAGTAGAAGGCAGGTGAGAGTAATGCCTATTTATCACTTGAGAAACAAGGTGAGTAATGGCACAATTTGTTGTGAAAACAAATGCAGGAGGGGACTAGGTAGTGCATGTGTGTATGTAAGAAGACAGTTGAGTTCAGCTTTGTAGTTTTCGAGCAGGAGGTATTTTTGTACCGTCCCAGTGCAGGAGTCTAGTAGAGAGTTAGAAATGCAAATATGAATTTTGAAGTCGACAGCATATAAACAAAGTGATGGGTTGGGTAAGGGCCAGGAGATCATATTGGAGATACCAGTAATGAAGGACTAGCCAGAGAAAGCGGAGCTTGCAGAGCACCCTGGGAAGAAGTGGCGGGCCAGTGAGGGAAACCTCAGAGCACACAGGGCTGTGGGAGCCAGAGCGGCTCGAGGCCGTGCTATCCAGTTCTGAACATTGTTGCAGTGTGGTGGCAGCTGGAAAGTATCCCTGGGATTTGGTGGCAGCATTTATTGATAATAATTGAGAACAGTTTTAATGCCGTGGTGGGAGGTGAACCCGGTCTGCAGTGTGTGGTGGGAGCTGATGGGAAGGAAGGAAGTTGGGAAGAGTGAGGGAGGACTGGGAGTGGCGGGGAGAGTGAGGAGGACAGTAGCTGGTAGATGGCAGGGGATCTGAGAGGGGCGTGCTGCTTTTGCTGCTTAGACTGAACGGAGCATCTGCTTGAGCCTTTCTATTTGCAGCTGAAGGGAGGGAGGTTGAAGACAGAGGAGAAAAAGGAATGCCCGAGCAGCAGGCAAGAGGGGGATCCAGGGTACCGGAAGAACGATTAGTCGTAGGCATCAGGAGGGAAGGGGGGAAGAGTGCCTGGAGATGGAGGTACAGTGGTCGACGTGGTGCCAGGAAGCCCAGGGAATTCTATGAAAGCTGCTTCTTGTGTGAAGCTAACAGATGGGGTCATGTTGATGGGGAAGTGTGTGTGGTAGGAGGCTTGAGAATAGTGAAGGGTCGAACTATTTCTTGTGGAAAGTAGGAAAGACACCTGAATAGGGCATTGTAAAAAGAATTGCCAAGCAGTGTGGAGGGTACGAGATCCTGAATTGATGGTGCCACGAATCCGCAGGGTTCTGTTATTACTACTTTTTTGTCACTGTCTAGCAACCCGGGTGTGGTTACAGAAAAATGGAGCTAGTGTATTTATCAGACATTGGGGTTTTTCTGGCTGGCTGTGACAAAGGCAGTGAAGCAAGGATATTAAAGATATTGGCAAAGAAATGCTGATATGAGGGATCAAGAAATATATGTTGGATTTATTGAAGGTATTAATCCAAATACCCAATGTGGGTATTTACGTTCATGAAAAGGAATTGAGAACTGAAGGACTGGTGAAGTTGAGGAACGAGTCTGGGAGTATACCCCTGTGACAAGCTGGAAAGTGGGACATTTGGAGAAAAGTGGGCTTTCTGTGTGCATGAGTTCAGAGATGGTAATGACACCCGGGCTCTGGGACCAAGTACGCAACACTGAGCAGCGACAAAGTTTGTGGGAAATGAGGGAGGCTGAGAAGTAGAGGCCAGGATGCTGAACAGTAGTAGACACCCCTGTGATGGCGGCAGGACTTGTCCGGGGAGGTGGGGAGAAAGACTGTGTTGCTCAGTGAGTTGGTGAGGGGTAAACCACTGGGAGGCTGCTGGATGGCAGCAAAGAAGGCATTTGGGGGTGCTGTGGCCATGGCTTGTTAGCAGAAGTCTTAAAGGAGGAGCTGTAGTGTGAGTGAAGCCACTGACCAAAGACGGTGTTGTGTTCTGATGGGGAGGTTCACGTGACTTCTCTTTGGTGGGGACCAGTGGGGGTGTGAACGGCAGGAGGCTCCATCTGAGGCATAAAGGAGAATCACTGTCAGTACCAGCTAGGTTTCAGTTAGGAACAGAGGGTAAAAGAAATGTTTCATGAAATAGACTGAGGGTCCAGGATTTATTTTCTCTGGGTTCTCCAGAGGGCACATGTTTAAGAGACAACAGATGTGGGAATTGGGGTAAATGGCAAACTACCACAGGGACAGTTGTTAGAGGCCTGCTCTGGGTGCACAGGCTGGTGGCCGAGGTTGGCTCAAATCCAGGAGCTGAAGGCAGGCATTAAAGCTCCGACTCCTTCCGAGGGGTGCCCCCTGGGACTTTGATAGAACCTCCAGGGTGGTGGGCTTCGGGGATTTGGTGGGCTGTATTCTCTTAAGCTTGATGTGGAGTTCTGGTTAGCCTTTGGAGCTATCCGAACTCTGAGCTATAGTACACGACCCCTGCCAGTTCACTCCCCCATTCTTTTTTATTTTTTTCTAAATTAGTTTATTCGTTTCAGTTTTTGCAACACTCTTCTGTTTTATACCTCTTCTCAGCTCTACTGCTAGGATCTCACATTTCATTGACTTTAACTTCAGTTCTTGTTATCTAGTTGGACTCCAGTAACCCAATATCCTCATTACCTGAGATTTTATCTGAAGTCAAGACTCCATTTTCAGTCACTATTTACTGAGCTAACAGGTTTCCAAATGCTGGGGAAAAAATTCTTTATCAATTTAACACTCCCATGTTACAGTTTTCCAAAGAGAGTTTCTTCCCATGAAAATACTGTGCCAAGAACATCACATCTACTAGATGACAGCAAGATGGTTAGAATTAGCAGCCACTTGTGATCATCTCATTTGAAAGTAACCCTTCATATCTTCTCCCACCTTTTAGGAATGAGGACATCGACTTAGGAAACTATTCATTACCTTTTCCCTCTGCCATGTCTCTTGTCTGCCACTCATCCCCAGTGCAGTGTGAAAGAGCCATTGGCCAATGTACTGAAGTAGCCCATTACAGAGGAATTAATTTTACTGTGAAATCACCTAAATTATATCTAAAATACTTCATTTTTTCCACTTTTAGGAAAAAGTAAGTCTAATTTGGGCTGGGCACCTCTTCATCTGGCATGCTATTTTGGACATAGACAAGTGGTTCAGGATCTGTTAAAGGTATATTTGTAACTTTAATTTTTAAATAAATATAACATTGTTATGGAAATTGTAAAAGTCTTAGGGAAGCCAACTGAGTCATAATGTTTTTTTTTTTCAAAATACTAATTGGTTTCTACTAAATATATGAGTTAGGTTAACCTGATTAATTAAAATTCTATTTTTTAGTCATTTGATTTGTACAGTATTGGCTTTTTTTCAAGTTTAAAAAAGCATTATTGTTATTCTGTTATAGGTGTCCCAATTTTTCCCCGTTTGCCCTCCTCTGCGCAGCCCACCCCTTGCTCCCACAGTCAGACCCCACACCATGATTTTTACAGTATTGGCTTTTTAAAATTGCAAAAGTGGGCATATGAATTATTGAAAGTATTATGGATTTTCAGTTTTTGAGCATAACAGTTACAAAAATAAGCACATCTTAAGTAATTTAAAAATAATTTCAGAGTTTCTTAATGTGTACCGTATAATTTAAGACTTTATATTTCTCAATTCTTTGGCTAATAATTTTTCACAGCTTGGTGTTTCTGAAATTGGGTTGCATCTTAAAATTGATGTGTACATTTAAATGGTGTCACCTTTTTTCCCTCTGAAAACTTACTAAATTGGTGACAAAAATATGGTATTTCATTCAGAAATGGTTCGCCTTTTTAAAAAATATGACCGTTTCTAAAGTTGAATGAAGGTGTATAAATTTTTAAAGGAAAGCATCTTTTTATTTTTCTACTTATCAGATAGATTTTGACCTTGTTTACTATTTACTTTTACTATGGAATGCATTTATTTTTACTAGTGACAACCAATCAACATTAACAATGCCTTTAGTTTTTGAAATATTTAATATATTTTTAAGAGATTATTTTCACATTTTATATTTCTTCATATGTGAAGGATGTTTAAAGTTTTCCTATTTACCAGGCTGGTGCAGAAGTAAATGTGTTGAATGACATGGGAGACACACCGCTTCATCGAGCAGCTTTTACAGGACGAAAGGTGAAAACATTCTGTATTCTCTTTTGAGTGTTTGCAAGTGAAATGTTTGGAAGGGCTGTCATAGATATTCTCTCTTTTATAGCCCCATGAATTGTAACTGGGAAAAGGCACAAAAGTGCATAAACCAGCACTTTGGGTCAAAAGGCCACAAGCTTTTAGCATTGTACAGTGAGGTCAAGGAGGGAGGTCATGGGGACTTCCACTCCAGCATCCCTGCTAGGAGCTCATTGCATCTCTGCTTGGGTACTACAGGGATGGGAAACTCCTAATTGTTCCTTTTAAAAAAATACAGTTTCTTAGAGGAATAGTTTATATTGCATAAAACTCACCTGCCTTAAGTGTACGTTTCAGTGATTTTTAGTACCTTGACACATCTCTGCAGTCATCACCACAGCCCAGTTTTAGAACATTTCCACCTCCCTCTAAAGTTGCCTCATGGCTGTTTGCATTCATTCACTGTGTCTAGTCCGCTTCAGGCTACCACTGATTTGCTGTCTGTCTCTAGATATATTCTGTTTGTAGAAATTTCTTATAAATGGAATCATGCAAACGTGTATCTGGCTTCTCTTTAGCATAATGTTGAAGTTCATCCATGCTGTAGCAAGTATCAGTAATTAGTTTTTGTGACTGAATAATATTTCATTGTATGGATACACCACATTTTAAAAATCTAGTCACTGTTTATTGGAAAGACTCTGCCCTCGGGATTGCCTTGGCACCTTTGTTGGAATGAATTGACCATAAACATAAGGGTTTACTTTTGGACTTTCATTCTTTGTCTGCCTGTCCTTATACCAGTATCACACTATCTTTATTACAGTAGCTCTGTAATTAAGTTTTGATATTGAGTAGTATAAATTCTCCTGGCACGGACACTGGCCTGCAGTGTCCATGGCGTTATGGATGAGATAAGATAAATTCACACAGACTACCGAGTCCTGTGGAGAAAAAGGGACAGCATGGCTACTCTCTCAAGGGGAAAGCACCCTGACCCTTGCCTTGACAAGCATTTATTGGCTTTCTAATAGCATACATCAAAGAAGGTTTTCATTCATTATACTTAGGTTTGCTTTAGGTAATTACTTTTTACAGATAGCAGTAGAAGGGATGTTACTGATTACTTCTTACAGATTAACAAGGAAAAAATGTTGCAAATGCAAGGGAATGATAAGAGTAACAAGTCTGGTTACACTTTAATCCTTAGGAGAATTAGCACAGACTTCAGTAAATTACTTTAAAGATATACAGCAGGTGTTTGCTGCCTGAACTCAGGATGACCGAGTTTTAGCAAGAGCAAGTCACAGAGCAGCCTAGGTATAATGCAGGCCTGATTTCCCATGGGAGAACTTCTTCACATGGTCGTGGTCCTGTGTGCTGACTTGCCTCGCACTGGTTTTCCACATGGGTGCTGAGCTACATTTCCATGTCTTGTGAAGTGGTTCCCTACATTCTCCAACTATGATCTTCTTTTAAAAAATTATTTTGGCTAGTCTCAGTCAAAACTTGGCATGTCCATATAAATTTTAGGATCATCATGTCGGTTTCTTTAAAGACACCTACTAGAGTTTTGATAGAAATTCTGTTGTCTTGAATCTGTAGATCAATTTGGGAAGAAATGCCATGTTAAAAATACTGAGTCATTAAGTCCATGAGCATGAAGTGCCTCTCCATTTATTTAGATCTTCTTTAGTTTCTCTCAGCAATGTTCTGAAGTTTTCCATGTACAGATCTTATACTCCTTTTGTTAAATCTTTTCCTGCGCTTTTTAGTTTTTTTATGCTGTTTTGAATGTAATTTTCCTCTTAATTTTCTTTTTGCTACTATATAGACAATTAATTTTTAGTGTTGATCTTGTATTCTCTGTCCTTGCTGAACTGACCAGTTTTATTAGGTTTTGGTAGATTCCATAGCATTGTCTAAATGCTTGATCACATTGTCTACAAATAAAGACAGATGTGCTTCTTTCTTTCCAATCTGGATGCTTTTCCCCTTTATTTTACTAGCTAGATTCCATTACAGTGTTGAAATATTGAATAAATATGGTGAGAGCAGAAATCCTTGTTTTGGTTTTTGGTCTTAGGGGAACAGCATCTAGTCTTTTACCAATAAACATGGTATTAGTTGTAACTTTCTTTTAGATGCTCTTTATTAGGTTGAGGAAGTTTTCTTCTATTTCTACTTTGTTGAGAATTTTTGTCATGAATAGGTGTCAAATGTTTTTTTCTCTGTCTTTTGAGATGATGATGTGATTTCTGTTCATTAGTCTATTAATAATGGTGTTTTACATTAATTGATTTGGGATGTTAAGCCAGCCTTACATGCCTGTATAAGTCCCATTTGGTATTGGTTACCAATTCTTTTTATATGTTACTGGAGTATGTTTGTTAATATTGTTTTTTGGGCCTGTATTTATGAGAGATATTGCTGTATAGTTTTCTTGAGATATGTCTGTTCATAGAATGAGCTGGGAAATGTCTTCCCTCCACTATTTTCTGAAATATGTCATGACAGATTGGTATTATTTCTTTAAATATTTGGTAGCATTTGCCAGTAAAGTCATCTAAGCTTGGACTTTCTGTAAAGGAAGATTTCTAAATTACTAAATCAATTAATTATTTTATATAGCTCCGTTCAGATTTTCTGTTTCTTAGTTTTTGTTATTTTGTCTTTATAGGTTTTTTCCCATTTAACTAAGTCGTCTAATTTGTTGGCATAAAGTTAATACTATTCTCCCATATTTCTTTCCATATCTGTAGGATTGGTAATATTTTATTTCTGTTTTTGGTAATTTGGGTATTCTCTTTTTGGCTTGGTTAGTTTGGCTAGAAATTTATCAATTTTATTGATTTTTTTCAAAGAACTAACATTTGGTTTCATTGACATTCTGTACTGTTTTTGTTTTTTACTGATCGTTCTCTAACCACTATTTTTCTCTTTGCTGTCTTTTCATTTCCTATTCTTCTTTTTGTTCATTAAAGACTTAGATTATTGATTTGAGTTTTTTATTCTTTTTCAGTAAAGGAATTTTTTTTAAAGCTTTGATTTTCCCTTTTAGCTGCATGTAGGAAATTTGGATATGTGTTTTCTGTTTTTATTCATTTTGAGATATTTTCTAATTCCTTTGTGTACCATGGTATTTGATCTATCTTGGATCATGTTTCTTATTAGGGTGGGATATTCTGTAAATGTTCATTAGGTTAATTTAGTTGATAAGGCTGTTAACTGATTTTCAGTTTGGTTGTCTTATCAAGGAGCGGGAATGTGGTATTGTGGGTATGTTGGGTTACATGGTAAAGCAAAATTAAAGTCACAGATGGAATTGAGGATGGTAATCAGCTGACCTTAAGACAGGAGAATTAATCTGGATTATCTGGGTGAATCCATTGTAATCACAAAGGTCCTTAAAGGTGTAAGAGGGAGGCAGAAGAAGAGTCAGAGTTGAGAGGGAGATGTACCTTTGAGAGAATGGTCAGAGAGATGCAGTATTTCTGGCTTGGAAAAGGGAGGAAGGGCCAAGGAATGTGGACAGCCTTCAGAAGCTGGAAAAAAAAAAAAAAAAAACCAAGGAGATAAATTTTCCTCTACAGCTTCCAAGAGGAATACAGCCCTGCTGACACTTTGATTCTAGCCCAGTGAGACCCATTTCAGACTTCGGAAATACAAAACTGTAATATAATAGATTTGTGATGCTTTAAACTGCCAAGTTTGTGCTAATTAATTACAGCAGCAATAGAAAACTAATACACTTTAATGGGAGGCTCATGCTACCAGACCTGTGGGCTTCCTGTTTGTTTCCCACTGAATTTGCTAATTTACCGACAGTGCCTCTTGGCCTTTTGCTCCAAATCAAGTCAGTTCCCTCTGGCAGCAAAGCTACTAGTTTTCACTGACAACCTTGGCCTGGTCAAAATTCTGTGGGGAGGGGTTGGAGGATGGGAGTAGCCTTTGACTAGATGGCTAGACTCCTGGTGCTCTTACCTGAAGTTCTAGTTCCTGTTGAGTGTGCCTTTCCATTTATTTTTGTCTTTAGTGCATATCCAGCACCATGAAATAAGATTTCATAATTTTGTCCAGTTTTATAACTAATTTTTAGAATGACAATTCTCAGATCTCTTCATACCACTATAGTGAAAAGTTCCTTCACCCCTTTTTCCTGATAACTTTTTGATTATTTGAATGATCTGATAAATTAACTATGACATAGGGTATATGAGGTCTGTCTGGAAAACGTCCAGCCATTTGTTAACATATCAAGAGCGGTTTGTGCCACATCAATGTAATCTGGCAGCCAAGGAGAGTGGACTGGAATGCGCATGCATGAACAATGACAACTTCACTGTACTAGTCAGTGGGAGTGGTAGGTGCCATTGAGTGAGCATGTGTACAGTGTGGCTGTTGCATTCAAAATTACATAGTGAGTAGAGCAATGAATCTGCATCAAATTTTGTGTTAAGCTCGAACATTCCTCCATGGAAACTATTTGGATGATTCAAAAGGCCATAGCTATGGGCAGCTGGTGATTGTCAGCTTCATCACAACAACATGCCTGCTCATGCATCATGTCTCATGAAGAGTATTTTGGCAAATATCAAATCACCCAAGTGACTCAGCCCTCCTACAGCCCAGATTTGGCTTTTTGTGACTTCTGGCTTTTTGTAAAACTAAACTCACCTTTGAGAGGGAAAAGATTTCAGAACATTGATGAGATTCAGGAAAATGTCATAGGGCAGCTGATGGCAACTGGGAGAACTGTGTGAGGTCCCAAGATGCCTACTTTGAAGGGGACTGAGGTATCATTATCCTATGTACAGTGTTTCCTGTATCTTCTTCAATAAACGTCTCTATTTTTCTTAGTACATG
>PVKM010034752.1:0-15447 GCA_004027735.1 Carollia perspicillata
GTGATTGGTGTGGCGACATTCACCCAGGCTGCCTTCCAAGCACTGTCCTTGCTGCCAGTCTGACTCCTTTCCCAATATCCTGAGAGCGGAAGTCCTGATTCTCTTCTGATGGCTTCTCCCGGTGGGTGGTCACCTCCAGACACGTTTGGTTTCTGGTTTTTCAGTGTCCGCTACTGCTTTGTGGATTCTTATTTTCAAATACGCTGCAATACTGTTGTCTGTCTGCTCCATTCCTCCATGGATTAGCCAGTTTTTCCTCCCGTTTGTAGGGGGAAGTGAAATCCGCTCCCTCCTACTCTGTCGCCATCTTGGACCCCCTTCCATTGTGTTCTTTAGTTCAGACATTGTATTCTTCATTTCCTCTTGGCCTTTGTTGATATTTTTTATTTCCTTTTTCATATTGATATAGTTTGCATCAAGTTCATTGTAGCTTCCTTGTAGTTTCTGGTAGTTGGTTGTGAGCCCATGGAGCTTCCTGGTAATCATTGATTTGAACTCAACATCTGATAGTTGAGTTGCCCCTATTTTGTTTAGCATTCTTTCTGATGTTTCCTCCTTCCCTTTCATTTGAGGATTGTTTCTTTGTCTTTCCATTGTTTGTGAGACTCTTCTGATTAGCCTCAGCTTCTCAAATGGATCTGATCTGGCTCTCTGGGTTTATGGTGTGAGTTTCTGTGATAGAGTGCCTGTGAGTTTCAGTGGTGCAGTCTCCTTGGGTATCCTAGTGTTCACTGCTTCCTCCTATCCTTCTTTGTGATCTGTTGGAGGGGTAAGGCAAAATGGTTTAAGACAGCAAGAGAGTGTTCTATGTTATTTACAGTAGCAGCCAGTAAAAAAGATGTAGGAAATCCTTTGGCTATGTGTAGTATTAAACATGATATATCACCCAACAAGTCGCTTTTAGAAATGGTGGAATTAACATAAATCTCTTGTAGGGGATGGAAGGGTTGTGAGTTAGATCTAGACAGCAGTGAGGTTGTGAAATGTCAGATTCTGAGGTATGGTGAGAATAAAGGATAGTAAATAGGTATAGTGACTTAGAGAATAGAGTTAACCACTACAGTAATAGAGTTCAGAAAACCGTGTAGTGGGCTAGGAGCTCAGAGGGGTGTTGTGTAGTATTTAGAATAGTATGGAACAGCTATTATTTACAATAATATTAGAGCAACAATCATATGACAGAATCTATGGACTCTAGATACCAATAATAAGGAGTGTCGAACCTTCAGTAGTGTGCTAATGGAACACAGGTGAAGTGAAGAATATTAAATTAACAATACACTATGAGTGAGAGAACAGGGGAAATCTGTCACTTGATACAATATGCTCAGCCAAACAAAGAAGACTAAACAGAAGGAAGAGGAATACCAAAATATTATTCAAATAGAAGATATAAGCCCTGGTTGGTGTGGCTCGGTGGATTGAGCGCGGGCTGCGAACCAAAGGGTTGCCAGTTCGATTCCCAGTCAGGGCACATGCATGGGTTGCGGGCCGGGTCCCCAGTGGGGGCCACGTGAGAGGCAACCACACATTAATGTTTCTCTCCCTCTCTTTGTCCCTCCCTTCCCCCCTCTCTAAAAATAAATAAATAAAATATTTATAAAAAAATAGAAGATATAAGAATAAGGTAGAAAGAATGATGCAGATATGCAGTATCTTGCAGGTTCCTTGTAATAGCAAAGTGAAATTTGTCTGTCTCAAGTGTTAGGATGCCCCCTCTTTGGGACCAACTCTGGTCTTTTCACAGTTCCAGTTTTCTTTGTCACATTTGTGTGTATTTAAAAAAAAAAGAAGAGAAGAAAAAGAAAGCAGACTAAGGAGGGTAGAATAGATAAAACTGGAAAGCAAGCAAGAAGGAATAAAAGAAGAAATAAGGAAAGAGATGTAAAAAGCATTCAGACATAAAAAATAAAAATTAAAATGTAAAAATTTTTTTGGAAAAATCAAACAAACATGCACATGCTTACACACCAGGGAAAACAAAGAAAAAAGAAAAATAAGCAAAAACAGAAAAAGGAATTAAAATAAAACTGAAAAAAGAAAGAAAGAAAAAAAAAAGAAACCTTGCTGGTTTCAAACTGGTCAAACCGGTTTTTCTGTTACTGCTGACTGCAGCAGACTGAAGGGTGGGTTCACAGATGTGCTCTCTGAGTGCCTGGGGCTCCCAGTCTCCATCCACTGGCACGCCCCCTCTGAGTTTATTGAGTGGTCTTCTGGTCTCCTGCTGGCTCTGGGTTTATCTGAGGCATGTGTTTTCTCTGAGTGCCTGGGATTATCTCACCCTCTCAAACCCGCAACCATTCTGCATTTATCTGTGCCTTCTCACCGTCATTCGCTGCGCAGGCGCCCATTCTGGATTTTCCAGGTGAAGGCTTCGAGTCACCCACGGCTCATTCTCCAAGTCACCCATGGCACACTCTCTCTCTGGATCACGTCGTGGTCTCCCAGCGCTCCACAGAGCTCTCCCCACACTAACCCCCCGGGTTGCGGGCGCGCTCAGCAGGGCTGCCTGTGGTCACACCACTTGGGCACACACTCTTCAGGTCTCTGCGTGAGTGCTCACAGCCCCCGTGTATTTGGAGCTCAATCCTTGAAATTGCTCTCTAAAATTTCAAGCATCGAGGCTTACCCCCAGTGTTTCTCGAACCCTGCGTAACCAGGGAGGGAGCGCTGACTCAGCTCCCTGCACTCGGCCCAACGGGCTGCGGGCTGGAGTTGTAGCCTCCCTGCTCCTTGCACTGATTTCTGTGTCTCCATTTTCTCAAAGTATTCTTATCGTCTGCTTATTCAATGTCCACTACAATTTTTGATCTCCTATCTTCATATATGTTGTGGTACTGTTGGCTGTCTGCTCTGCTCCTCCGTAGATCGGCCTAGGATTCTTAAGGTATAATCCCAGAAGTGGAATTGTTGGGTCAAAAGGCAGTTCCATTTTAGTTTTTTGAGGAAACTCCATACTGTTTTTAACAGTGGCTGCACCAGTCTGCATTCTCACTAACTGCACTATGGCTCCCTTTTTCTCTACAACCTTGTCCGCACTTGTTGTTCGTTGATTTGTTGACAACCATTCTGAACAGTGAGACCAGTGGATTTTTTTCATTGTGGGTTTTTTTTTCCAGAAAATGAATACTTTTCTCTTTATTTTTTTATTTTTGCCTTAAATAAGTTACTTTATTTTCTCAATATTCACATTTAGTGAGAACAACTTGCACGGGATTACAACTAGTAGAATATGGAACAAATGAAGGAGTCATTTAAAAATATGTAAATACATGGAGATTGATACACTATTTTTTTTTTACAGAGATTCCTCAGGTCATATCATTATTACACTTGCTGCTAAAAGTTTACTGAGTATCAAGCAATAATATCTTCAATTTTTTCTTTTTTAATTTTATTTGTTTTTATTTTTAATTGTTATTCAAATACAGTTTTCTGTCGTTTACTCCTGTCCTAGTCCACCCCCCCCAGTGCTCCCCACCTCCCTCCCATTTCCACCCCCCTTAGCTTTTGTCCCTATGTCCTTTATACTTGTTCCTATAATCCCCTCCCTTTTTCCCCTGAAATTCCCTCCCCTGTCTCCTCTGGATACTGTCATCCCATGTTCTATTTCAATGTCTTTAGTTATATTTTGCTTGCTTGTTTGTTTAGTTGCTTAGGTTCCTATTAAAGGTGAGATCATCCTACCCTATGCAGCAGCATGGATGGAACTGGAAAGCATTATGCTAAGTGAAATAAGCCAGGTGGTAAAAGACAAATACCATGTGATCTCACCTTTAACAGGAATTTTTCTTCATTTTTAAAATTTTATTGTTGTTCAACTACAGTTTTCTGCCTTTACCCCCACCATCCCCCCCAACCCCAGCCATCCCTACCTTTCTCCCCTGATTCCACCTCCACTCTTGGTTTTGTCCATGTGTCCTTTATACTTGTTCCTGTAAACCCTTCATCCTTCCCCCCCACCCCATTATCCCCACCTATCTTCCCTCTGGTTACTGTCATTTTGTTCTTCATTTCAACATCCCAGCTTATATTTTGCTTGCTTGTTCCTTTTGTTGATTAGGTTTTTGTTAAAGGTGAGATCATATGGTATTTGTCTTTTACCATCTGGCTTATTTCACTTAGCATAATCCTCTCCAGTCCCATCCATGCTGTCCCAAAGGGTAGGAGCTCCTTCTTTCTCTTTCTGCTGTGTAGTATTCCATTGTGTAAATGTACCATGGTTGTTTGACCCATTCATTTACTGATGGACATCTAGGTTTTTTCCAGCACTTGGCTATTGTAAATTGTGCTGCTATGAACTTTGGGGTGCATAGGTTCTTTTGGATTGGTGTTTCAGGGTTCTTGAAATATAATCCTAGCAGTGGAATTGCTGGATCAGAAGGCAGTTCCATTTTTAGTTTTCTTAAAAAATTCCATACTGTTTTCCATAGTGGTTGTACCAGTCTGCAATCCCACCAGCAGTAAACTAGGGTCCCCTTTTCTCCACAACCTCTCCAACACTTGTTGTTTGTTGCTTCGTTTATGATGGCCATTCTTACCAGTGTAAAGTGGTATCTCATTGTGGTTTTAATTTGCATCCCGCTGATGGCTAGGGATACTGAATATCTTTTGATAGGTCTCTGGACCTTGTGTATGTCCTCCTTGGAAAAGTGTCTGTTCAAGTCCTTTGCCCATTTTTTAATTAGTTATTTTGTCTTCCTAGAGTAGAGTCAGTAAGTTCTTTATATATTTTGGAGATCAAACTCTTGTCTGAGGTATCATTGGCAAATATGTTTCCCCATACAGTTGGTTCTCTTTTCATTTTAATGCTGTTTTCTTTAGGTGTGCAGAAGCTTTTTATTTTGATGAGATCCCGCTAGTTTATTCTTTTCTTTATGTTCCTTCCTCTAGGGGACATATCAGTGAAAATATTACTGCATCTGAGATTTTCCTGCGTATGTTCTCCTCTAGGACTTTTATGGTGTCACTACTTATATTTAAGTCTTTTATCCACATTGAATCCATTTTTCTGTATGGTGTAAGTTGGTGATCAAGTTTCTTTTTTTTGCATGTAGCTGTTCAGATCTCTCCAGACCATTTGTTGAAGAGGCAATTTTTACTCCATTTTATGCTTCTGCCCCTTTTGTCAAATACTAATTGACCACATAGTCCTGTGTTTATTTCTGGGCTCTCTGTTCTGTTCCATTGATCTGTGTGTCTGTTCTTATGATAGTACCAGGCTGTTTTGATTAAATTGGCTTTGTAATACAGTTCGGTATCAGGTATTGTGATCCCTCCTACTGTGTTCTTCTTTCTCAAAATTGCTGCAGCTATTCAGGGTCATTTATGAGTTCATATCAATTTTTCAAGTGGTTGTTCTATATATATGAAATATGCCATCAATACTTTAATAGGTATTGCATTGAATCTATAAATTGGTTTGGTTAGTATGGACATTTTGATGATAACTCTTTCAATGCATGAGCATGGGACATACTTCCATTTCTTTGTGTCTTTCGTAATTTCTTTCTTCAGTGTTGTGTAGTTTTCTGAGTACAGGTCTCTTACCTCCTTGGTTAGGTTTATTCCTAGGTATTTTACTTTCCTTGTTGGCATACCAAATGGGATTTTTTTTACTGATTTCTCTTGCTGATATTTCATTATTGGTATATAAAAATTCCTCTGATTTCTGAGTATTGACTTTGTATACCATTGTTTTGTCAAATTCATTTATTAGGTTGGGCAGCTTTTTGAAGTCTATAGTATTTTCTATGTACATTATCATGTCATCTGCAAACAATGACAGTTTTGCTTCCTCCTTTGCAATTTGGATACCTTTTATTTCTTTTTCTTGTCTGATTGCTGTGGTAGGACTTCCAACACTATGCTGAAAAGGAGTGATGAAAGCGGATATCCTTGTGTTGTTCCAGATCTTAGTGGGAAAGCTTTTAGTTTTTGCCCACTGAGTATGATGTTGGTCTCTCATACACGGCCTTTATTATGTTGAGGAATGCTCCCTCTATTCCCACTTTGCTGAGTGTTTCAATCATAAGTGGGTGTGTACCTTATCAAATGCTTTTTCTACATCTATTGATATGATTGTGTGATTTTTGTCTTTTGTTTATGTGATGTATTACATTTATTGATTTGTGAATCTTTTACTTTCCTTCTATCCCTGGGATGACTCCCACCTGGTCATGCGGTATGATCTATTTAATGTATTGCTGGATGCAGTTTGCCAATATTTTGTTGATTATTTTAGCATCTATGTTCACCAATAATATTGGCCTGTAGTTTTCTTTCTTTTTGTATCTTTATCAGGTTTTGGAATAAGGATGAGCCAACTTCATAAAAAGAGTTTGGGAGGTTTTGCAGAAGAACCTTTTAAAGACACAGTCTTTTTAGCATTAAATTTTAACTTGTTTATGTTCCTGCAAGGTAAACTCATCCTCTACTTTCTTCAAAATATCAGCAAAAGCCTTGCCAGATTTTGGGGGGTTGTAACTAATTAAGGGAGGGATTTCATTTCTGGGTTAGAAGTAGTGCACTGAAAGGTCAGCTGATTAACTGAAGTAAATCCAGAACCAGAGGAGACCTCCCAAAATTGAATTGCTCAAAGAAAGTACAGACATTTTGGGGAGGGCATTGAACTTTCCACCTTTTATGATATAGAGATTTAAACCAATGTTTTCAGAATCTCATGTGGCAAGGTGCCTGCTGCTGGTATTTTGGGGTTAGATTTTTATTGTATTTATACATAAAATCCAGTCCATTTTCTTGGCCTTCTAATTTTGCATCATCCTATAAAACCAGCCTCTACACAGAATCTTCCTGCTGAAGTTGGGGTAATGTTGGTGTAGTCTTAGGAATAGGTAATTCCTACGGGCATCCCATTTTCCCAGAACCTCAAATGCTTTTCCTGACCCACTATTCAAACTGAATCTCTCAGGCCCTTGTTCAATCTCCTCTGTGAAGGTTTGGCTCCTTCCCATGCACACACTCTCTTTGTTTCTCACTGCTTGTCGCTCTTACTATTCGAACCCATGAGGTCTACTTTTGTTTTTGTTTTTAATAGACTTAAATTTTTTAGAGCAGTTTTAGGTTTACAGCAAAATTAAAAGGAAGGTATAGATATTTCTCATATACCTCCTGTTCCCAAACATGCATTTGTTACATTTGATGAACCTACATCAACATGCCATTGTTGCCCAAAGTCCATAATTTACAACAGGATTTATTCTTAGTATTGTACATTCTATGGAATTGGGCAAATGTATAATGGCATGTATTTTTTTTTCACAGCTCTAATTTTATTCTCCAGGATTTTTTTTATTTAAGTCAAGGTAAGAATTGCTTTTTAAAAATATATATTTTATTGATTATGCTATTACAGTTGTCCTATTTCCCCCCCCTTCATTCTCCTCCACCCTGCACACCCCCTCCCACCCTCATTCCCCCGCCTTTAGTTCATGTCTATGAGTCATACATATAGGTGTTTTGGCTTCTACATTTCCTATACTATTCTCATCCTCCCCCTGTCTATTTTCTACTGACCATCTATGCTACTTATTCTCTGTACCTTTTCCTCCTCTCTCCCCCTTCCACTCCCCTGTTGATAATTCTCCATGTGATCTCCATTTCTGTGGTTCTGTTTCTGTTCTAGTTGTTTGCTTAGTTTGCTTTTGTTTTAGTTCTAGGTGTGGTTGTTAATAACTGTGAATTCATTGTCATTTTACTGTTCATATTTTTTATCTTCCTTTTCCTAGATAAATCCATTTAACATTCCATATAATAAGGGCTTGGTGATGATAAACTCCTTTAACTTGACCTTATCTGAGAAGCACTTTATCTGCCCTCCTATTCTAAATGAGAGCTTTGCTGGATAGAGCAATCTCGGATGTAGGTCCTTGCCTTTCATGACTTGGAATACTTCTTTCCAGCCCCTTCTTGCCTATAAATTCTCTTTTGAGAAATCAGCTGACAGTCTGATGGGAACTCCTTTGTAGGTCGCTGTCTCCTTTTCTCTTGCTGCTTTTAAGATACTCTCATTATTTTTAATCATGGATAATGTAATTATTATGTGCCTTGGTGTGTTCCTCCTTGGGTCCAACTTCTTTGGGACTCTCTAAGCTTCCTGGTCTTCCCTGAAGTCTATTTCCTTTGCCAGATTGGGGAAGTTCTTCTTCATTATTTGTTCAAATAAGTTTTCAATTTGTTGCTCTTTCTCATGTTCTTCTGGTACCCCTATAATTTGGATGTTGGAACATTTAAAGATGTCCTGGAGGTTGCTAATCCTCTTCTCATTTTTTTGAATTCTTGTTTCTTCCTTCTTTTCTGTTTGGTTGTTTCTTTCTTCTTTCTGGACCACATGGTTAATTTGAGTCCCAGTTTTCTTCCCATCACTGTTCGGTCCCTGTACATTTTCCTTTATTTCACTTAGCATAGCCTTCATTTTTTCATCTAATTTGTGACCAAGTTCAACCAAATCTGTGAGCATCCTGATTGCCAGGGTTTTGAACTGTGCATCTGATAGGTTGGCTATCTCATTGTCACTCAGTTGTATTTTTTCTGGAGCTTTGATCTATTCTTTTGTTTGGGCCATTTTTTTTTTTTTGTCTTGATGTGCCTGTTATGTAGTGAGGGGTGGAGCCTTAGGTATTCACCCAGAGTGGTAATCCCTGTGGCTGTGTTTTGTCACTGTATGTGGGTAAGGGGTTCAATGGCACTTGCTCCGCTCTCTGCTGGCTTTCAGTCATTTCCTCTGCTTCCCACAAGCAAATTGGGCCCTCCTGGTGCTGATTCCCAAGTGGGTTGGCTTGTGTACATTCTAGGACCCTGTGGGTCTCTCTAACAAACTCTCCTGTGAGGCTGGGAGTTTCTCTTGTTGCTGCCTCAACCCCCACAAGTGTTTTAAATCAGTGGTTTGAGGCTTTATTTTCCTGTGCTGGAGCTCTGGGTTGTGTGGTCTGTCTTGCTTCCCAATTGTTCCTCCCAGTTTATCTGTGCTCAAATGTGGGACCACCTGCTCCACTAGCCACTGTAGCCTTGCCGGCCAGCTGCAGCCTTGCACACCCTGCTTCACAATCTGGTGCTAGGTCATCCAGCCTCCATCTTGCTTGCCCTGTTCTCCAGCCACTGCCTTAGCACAAGTCCTCTCCGAGTGCCTGTCTCCGCCCCTCCTACCAATCTGGATGAGTGTGTCTTCTTTAACTCCTTGGTTGTTAGACTTCCATACAGTTCGATTTTCTGTCAGTTCTGGTTGTTTTTTGTTTTTAAATTGTTGTTGTCCTTCTTTTGATTGTGCAAGGAGGCACAGTGTGTTTACTTACACCTCCATCTTGGCTGGAAGTCCTAATGGCATGTATCCATCAGCATAGTATCATACAGAGTAGTTTCACTGATCTATAAATGCTCTCTGCTCCACCTAGTCATCTTGTCTCCCCCTACCAAGCGGTGGCCTTCTTTTCACCATCTTCATAGTTTTGCCTTTTTCAGAATGTTATATATTGAATAGTTGGAACCATACAGTATGTAGCCTTTTCAGATTCACTTCTTTTAATTAGTAACATGCATTTGTTTCCTCTATGTCTTTTCATAGCTTGATAACTCATTTTTTTAGTGCTGAATATTATTATATTATCTGGATAGACCACAGTTTATGTATTCATTTCCCCACTCAGAAATATTTTGGTTGTTGGGTCTCTCAATTAACGTACTGTTTTGTATATGTTGCTCATTACTGTTCAGATCTGGTTAATTTTCCACCCTGTTGTGCTGTATGCTTATTAAGGCCAGAAACTTCTTGTCCCTAAAATGCCCTACAGTGTCTAGCCAGGTGCTATGTATTAACACTGTGTGCTGACAGCCTCACTAACACCTTCCTCTTTGAGGCAATCTGTGCACCAGATCCTCTGCTTGTTTTGCTGCCTTTAGTTTCTCAGTTTTGTCTCTACACTCAGCAGCAGGAACCCTCCTCTTTTTGGGGACTGTTCAAAATCCTATACAAGCTCTCTCTCAAATCAAATTTCTCTGAAGATATACTCATATCCCTTAGCTTAGGTGGCAGGCAACCCTCTACAGAGCCCATGTCCTCCAATTCAGGAATCCCCAGCTTGCTCTTATTGATGGAGTGGGACCAGGCCATGCTGTGAAAAGCCCTCTGTCACAACCTGAAGCAGGTACTGCTCTTTGATGGAAAGACTCTTTTGGGGTTAATGCTGCATATGGCTCTTCCACCACCTGTGACAAAAGGCTGGCCAGAGGGCCCCTGGCCAGAAGGAATGTGTATTGTCTTGAGGAATGAAATATAGCTCCCCCCTTATCTCCTCTGGGGATCAGTTTCTTGACTAGTGACTGCTTCTTGCCCTTTCCCTCCTGCATGTACACACTGATGTAATGTGGCTCTGGGCTATATGCAAGTTTGTGCAACTTGGACCTATGATGCCTTTGTCTGGCTCCACTTGGTTGAGGGAAGCTGTGGTCCTGGTTCACCAAACTGCCGCCATTGGTGGTCCCTGTAATATGAATAATAATGGCTGTGTCTGTTCCATTAGATCCTCCTTCATGTTTTTTTCAATATATCCAAATGAGTAGTTGTCCTGCAGCCATTCAAGGCTGAGCAGGTTCACATGGGATTCTGGCAGATGGAAGAAAATTCACAGAGCCGTTAGGATGTCTGACATGCCTTTATTCCAGCATGGGGTGATCCACATGAGCTGCAAGCAACAAGTCTCACTGCAGGAATACCAACTCCCATATATACTAAGTGCACACAAAGCCAGCAAGTTGCCAATACTGACCTTCTAGTTATGTAATAGAGCTTCATTCCACACATGTGGGCCCCTACTCAAGGACACAGGAATGCTGCCAAGACAGTCATACAGACATCTGGGTGAGGGAGCCTGATTGACTCTATTGTACCTACATTTAACCCCTTCAGGGTTCCTCACCATAAAATGTATGCAAGGGTGTCATCTGTGACAGTCCCTTAGAGAGGTGGGCAGAGCCCTGTACCCAAATGCCACAGCAGTAGTACAAATTGCAATGCCAAGCAACCAAAACAAAGCACTGCCACCCAAGATAGCAAGGATCCACCACCATTCAGTAATTAAGGATGCCCATTATTCCTGCAGAAGATCACCTGTTAGGTGTTTGACACCATGAGTCTCAGTAGCTAATGCCCATAAGACTTGGCTAACATTGTGATGGACATCTGGAATGTACACACAGCATTCATCCCCAACTAGAGCACATACCCCACCTTGGGATGTGGTGAGCATGTCTGAGGCCATGCAATTTTGTAGGGCAACTTTTCTCAACTGATACACTTCCTCATTTAAGGAATTTAAGAGTCTCAAGGAATCATGTGTTGCATTGAATGCATGAGCAGTTTGCATAGGTAAAACAGTTATTTCAGCCTCGGTGACTATAGAAACAACTTGAGGAGAAAAAATGGCTAATAGGTAGTACCAGCAGGGGTATGCTTTACCTGGTGTTATTCCTTAAACACTTCCCAATGGACTGGCTGGTTCATAAGGGTTTTCTGAACTCAGGCAGACAGATAAGGCCACCCCCAGGTACAACAGCCAGTCCAGTTCCTGGGCAAGTGGGGCTCCATCCATATGAGCCACACACCCAGCGGACCCCTGTGGGAACTGCCGTCCATGCATTATTCCATGTCTCCTAGTAATGCTTGAGAATATACTTTTGACAGACCTATTGGAGTCTAGCCCACTTGGGCTTGTCCTTTGGAGTTCTCAGTACATGGGGGGCTGGTCCAGTCAATTCCACAGACGTAGCTGTGAGCCACCTCAAGTCATCCCATATGGAGTAGCCAACTAATGGCCAGGGCCAGTCATACTGCTGCTCTGCCCAAGCATAGATGTCAGTTTAGGTCACATTCCACAAGGACTGTGTACTGTCCACTGGTATTGTAACCAAGTCCAATTGGAAACGGAAGATGGAGAGATGCACAATGGGAGGTCAATAGCTGTGCTAAGGGGGATTTCAGTGCAGACCCAACACACTGATTGGTTAACCAATCAGTTAAACATAGGTATGTACCCAGTCAACTAGGGTGTTAGTTTGTACCTTAGGGACAAAACAACAACAAAAACAAAAACAAGGCAGTTATTGGAACTAACAATGGCAAATTTCAACCCTCAGGCAAAATACAAGCAGGTTTCTGGACAGTCGATAAGACAGTTGCTGGCAGAGGAGGTCTTCCTGGGTATGAATACCATACCTTTTACATTACAACTGGGGGTTCAGCATCTACTTGCAGTAAGAGTGGAGAACTCATAGTGGGTCATAGGGATGTCACAATGGAGCCATGGAGCAGTGTTTCATGGTCTGCTGGTCCTGGGTATGTTATCTTTAACACTGGGGCCATGTTGCAAACACCCAGGGTACTATTTGCAAATTTCTCCCCACCCCTTGCCCCAAAGGTCAACAAGAGCACCCAACACATGTGGGGGGCCTTTATCTCCCAAGGCCACATCCAAGTGGCCATTTGGTTGATCTCCTGGCCCTCAGGTGCAGGCAACAGAATTTTTCTTTCTTTGTTTCCCTGTGCCTGGTTTTAGCAAAGCATCCCTAGTCTGTACTTGTAGCTGAATTGGAGCTGCAGTCCAGTGGAGTAATACTTCTACTGGAGCTGGATGCTCCCTCTGACTCCTCTTGTTTAGAGTTCATAAAACAGTCCATAAGCATTTTGTCCAGCCCCCCAATGTAGTGGTGGCAGCCATGGCTCACAGGCCTTGCTTTAAAAGACCACTCTATCATTCTATCATTCCAGCAGCTTAGGGGTGATAGGCCACATGGAACTTCCAGACAATCCGCACATCCCTGGACCATTGTTGTGCCAAGGCCCCTGTAAAATGCGTCCCATGCTCACTATAAATGATTTAAAGTTTACCCACAGGCAGTACATAAGTGCTCCAGCACAATGATCACTGCTTTTTGATCCGGGTGGCGTGTGGGGTATGCCACCAAGAGTGTGGTGGCCATGTCCACACATGTGACTCTCGTCTGAACTAGGTAGGGGTCCTATGACATCAACCTACCACCAGGTCAGTGGTACCCATCTCTGCACCACCTGCTCTGTAGTTCTCACAGGCTTCCAGGTATGCTCTGGCAAGCAGATAACACAGGTCTCACAGGCTTCCTGTACCTCTGCTAAGGTGACAGATAAGCCCCAAGTTTTTGTAGTAGACCACATGGTCTTCTGTCCACCATATAAGAGGTGATGGTGTAGCCATTGGGCTACTTCTTATCCTGATTGGCTGACAGGCACCATTTCCAGCCATTGCACCTTGGCTAGAGTATCAGCCTCATCGTTCCTGTGGGAGGCTAGGGGTGAATGCCTGGTCACATGATATATAGTGATTTACTGCTAGTGGTCTAATTCCCATTGGTCTTGCCACAAAGTCTGCCTCCATAATGGCCTATGCATAACCATCCATCTATTTGTATGCCATATAGAGATCCATAACATTAGTCTCTTGTACACTGCCCAACTATCTGTGCAAATAGGGGTGGTTGCTTCACTTCAAACAGGGTTGAATAGGGTTGCTTCAAATAGTGTTGCTTCAAATAGGGTTGCTTCATTTGCAACCATGAGCCACACAACCTGCATTCTGCCCACTGGCTACTCTGACTGACTCCTGTGTCAAACTAGATTGTGTCTGTTTCTGCAGTCCATGTGGTGGGGTGGCCCCTGCCTCACTCATCAGCATACCACACATCTGAGGGAATAGGTGCCTATCCTTCATGGAAGGGTTGGTTTAGTTTCCTCTTCTATTATGGCAGGAGCAGTAGATTTTTCATTTTCATAAGTAACAGGGCCCAACACTTCCTGCTACTCTGCCCATAGGGGACTAGTTAAAAGAGTACTTCTTTGTTGTAGATACGCCACCCAGTTAGCTAATGTGGATGTCTGGGCTGTCCTACTGCAAGGCTTGGGCATTCAGTCCTGGACTCACTCTGCAATAGGGTAAGTGGTCCTTACTGTCATGGGGGCAGTTCCTGTTATAACGTCTGTGGTCAACAGGGCAGCATACACCACCACCAGTTGCTTTGCATTTAGGGAGTACTGTACCACTGCTCCCTTCCATAGTTAGGACCAGAATCCCAGTGGTTGACATAGCTGTTCTGATTGTTGCCAAAGACCCCACCCAAAGCCTTCTCATGTCACATGAGCATCTAGTTCACAAGGTCTGGCAGGGTCCAAGGCATGCAAAGCCTGAGCACATTTAATGATTCACTTTGCTCTTTGGAATGCTTGTTGCAAGATTAGGGTCCAGTCACAGCTTGCTCCCCTTTTTACCAAAGCATACAAGAGGCAACCAACTTGAGCACTGTGGGGCACAAACACTCTCCTGTACCCTAGTACACCCAAAAATGTCTGGAGTTGTGTTACCTAAAACAGGTAAGGGTAGGATACAGTTAAATTTTATCTATCACTGCATCAGGGATAACTTCTGTTTTATCTGACCAGAAAACCTCTAAGAATTTGACAGATAATCCAGACCCTTGCCGTTTGGTTTCATTGACAGCCCAGACTCATGACTTTAGGTGTGACAACACTTGTGGCACTGCTTTCTCTAACTCTATAAGAGAATCACTGGTTAGTCAAATATCATCAATGTAATGAAAAAGTCTCACTGCTGCAGGCTGTGGCCACTGAGCTGGGTCTTCTGCCAGAAGCCCGTGGCAGAATGGTGGACTATGTAAATACCCTTGAGGGAGCAATGTAAAAGTCCATTGTCAGTCTTCTATGTGAAAACAAACTGATCTTGACTCTACAGAACAATATCGATGGAGAATAAGGCATTTGCTAGATCAGCTACAATGTGGTAAGTTCCCAGTCCATTGGTTAATTGGTCCATCGAGTCCATCACAGAGGGTACCACTGCATGTACTGGGGTAATGACCTTATTCAGCTCCTGGTAATCTACTATCATTCTCCATGTGCCATCCGGCTTTTGCACTGGCCACACAGGAGAGTTAAAGGGACTGTGGGAGGTGCTCAGTATTCCCACCTTTTCTTTTTTTTTTAAATTGTTTTTCAGTACAGTTTTCTGCCTTTTACTCCCATCCCAGACCACCCCCCAGTGCTCCCCACCTCCCTCCCCTTTCCATCCCCCTTAGGTTTTGTCCATGTGTCCTTTATACTTGTTCCTATAATCCCCTCCCTTTTTCCCTGAAATTCCCTCCCCTCTCCCCTCTGGAGACTGTCACCCCCTTTTCTATTTCAATGTCTTTGACTATATTTTGCTTGCTTGTTTGTTTAGTTGCTTAGGTTCCTGTTAAAGGTGAGATCATATGGAATTTGTCCTTTACTGCCTGGCTTATTTCACTTAGCATAATGCTTTCCAGTTCCTTCCATGCTGTTGCATAGGGTAGGAGCTCCTTCTTTCTTTCTGCCACATAGAATTCCATTGTGTATATGTACCATAGTTTTTT
>PVKM010034753.1:0-15442 GCA_004027735.1 Carollia perspicillata
GGCTGCCAGGTCAGAGGTTCAGAACTCTTCGGTCACCTACTTCAAAAACTGACTAGTCAGAGCTGGAGAAAAATCAAACACACCCCCTCTCTCTCTTTTTTAATATTAACAAATACAAGCAGCAGAGAGGACCAGCTGCTCTCTGCTGTTTCTCAAGGGAAAGCCAAAGCACAAAGCTATGCCTCTGGCCTTCCTCTACCTGCAGGGCCTGCCTAGCTCCTCCCAGGGCAGAGCTTTGTTTCAGCCCAGCTTCCCTCATCCCAACTCCCCAATCAGGATGCGAGGCACATGGTTGCTGGCGGTGGGAAGAATACTGTAGTTCCAGCCTCTGCTCCTTTGAGTCTCAGAACAGTGATTACTCATCTTCTGCAACTGGCCTCTCACTTGCCCTGCTCCAGAAGCCAGAAGGGCCTTCAACCGCACCCTCAGGAGCAGGTGGTGCGACTTCAGTCATCTTCAGATGACTCCTCTTCTGCCTCTTTTAACCACTGGATGAACCTCTGCAGCTGTAAGCAAGCATAGAGGTGAGCTATCGAGGAGAAGCACATAATCCTCCCATTCTCTTTAGTGGATAAACGGCCCAAACAACAACAGAGTTCCAGGGACCAACCACCCTGTGGGCCAAATACCAGGGAACTGGGCAACAGCCATGGTGAGAGAGCAGTCTGTCTCACCTGTTGGTTCTTACGCAACTGCCGACCCTTGTCAGTGGTATCCCTTTGGCTGTACCAGCTCAGGATTGTTTCCTCAGCCAGGATCTCCAGCTGGTAGAAAGCCATCAGTACCTGCAGAAGGCCAGCAGAGATCTCAGGGACCATGCAGAGTCCAACAAGATATAATGGATAACAGAAGAAGCGGCAAGACCTTAGCACCTCTTGACCAAGTCCTCAGCTCATTCCCCACACTGAGCAGCCTCCTCTAGAACAGACTAGAGGAAGCTGTTCAATGTGGTACTGGGACAGGTGTAACTTCTGCAGCCATTGCCGGGCAGAGCTTTGCCCAGTCCCAGGGCAACTTCCAGATGACTGCCTTCCTAGCCTGGCTCCAAGCTGTACTATCCCAGCAATGAGCACAACACCAGGGGTGGATAGTGCTGTTAACTACTATTGGATTCAGGATTCAAGCCGGTCTCTGTTTTGTGTCTCCATGAATGTCACCAAGGCCTCTTTCTTTCTTTTCTTTTTTTTAAAGATTTTATTTATTTAGTTTCAGAGAGAGGGAATGGGAGGGAGGAAGAGAGAGAGAAACGCTGATGTGCAAGAGAAACATTGATCGGTTGCCTCTCGCATGCCTCCAACGGGGGACCTACCAAGGCCTGTTTCAAAGCAAATGTAGGACTATGAGGCTTGAGGTGGTAGTCACCTTGGCCATGGAAGTACCAAGAGCTTCATGCTCCAGGAAGAAGTCCTCAATGGCTGCCAGTGCTTCCAAATGATCAGCTGCACGCTTTATATAGTTCCTAAAAACAGGGCTCCAGGTCTTGAGCAGCTATGGAAGAAAAGAGAGCTGCAATATATACCTGAGCATGTACCTACACACGAACAGCAAAGAAAATCAGTATTGATAACGTGCATCTTTCATGATGTAGAAAGACACGAGGGAGATGACACAGGCCCTGTGGAATCATGTCAGAGGGACTTAGGAACTGACAGCCGTCAGGACTGGGGAAAAAGAGGTTCCCCAGGAGATGAAAGGGGATCAAATATGCAGACTGCCTGGAGAATACCTACTCCAAGCCTGCAGGCTGATCTCGTTCTGGGTCAAATCATTTACAGTCAGAGAGTGCGAAAGTCCAGGTCTATTCTAGGCATGCCCCTTTGGGGTGTGGTATGGTCTGAATCCTGGAATCTCAAAAGCCACTCAGTATTGAACCTAACTTGATTCCTCTGGACCAGACATGGCTGCTTTAGAATCCCATCTACTCCCAGAGGGGAGGAGAAAGGAATAGTAACCTGATATCCCACACAAGACCTTCTACTCCTGATTTCTTTTAAAGTTACCACAGCAAGGATATGTATCTGCCTCTACCCAATCTCTTGTTCCCAGACCCAATCTTTGCTCACCGGAAGCAGCAGGGCACAGTAGCGGTTTGGGTCGAGGGGAGCATCCATTTGTGGCAGGGGGAACTCCAGGACCACGTGGCTCAGTACTTGCATCACCTCCTTTAGGCTTATGTTGTAGGCGTACCTGTGGGGAGACCGTGGTGACACCAAGGCCTGCACGGGCCCTTTCAGCATGCTGTAGGACTGACTTTGGTGGGACACCAGGGAAGAGGAAGTCAGATGGAACACATGGAGGGGGAGGATTCTGGAAGGAGGAATCTATGCTGAGGCTAACACCTAGTGCTCTCCTGGCACCAAATGCTACTAGCTTTGTCATTTGGGATGTCAAGGGCACAAGTTCCTATATGGGGAAGAAATAGGAGAACCTCTATCTGCTTGGGATTACCCCAGGAGGAGAAAACAGGGAGGGGCTGCTCTTACTTGAGAGAGTTGATCTCTAGGATCAGATTGTCACAAGAAATGTTCTCCTCCTTGCCCCGCTGTAGTGTTCCCAGGACTTCATTCTGGAACACTAAAATCAAAGTAACAGTGAGTTCAATGGCCAATATCACTCCAGAACATATTGTCATCTGGTCCTGACTTTACACCAAACCCTTCCTGGGAGGGACACGAGTCTTTAGCTAGTTGATCCAGATAAAGAATAAACGGAAGGTTTCCCTGTTTTGCCTCAAGATACTGCTTCCCTGGCCACTTGCCTTTGATGTCATCCATCTGTGGGGAGCCTGCCCGGCTGTCCAGCTCCTCAGAGTCCATACTTCGTTCACTTTCAGTTTCACTCTCTTCCTCCACATTGATTGTGAGTCCTGAGAACCCGTGAAGGGTGAGAAAAAAAGAAAGGTGAGGAAAGAGCCATTGATAGAGAGTCATATATATGCCCTGTCTGCATGAATAAAGCAGTGAACAAGTAGTCTGATTGTCCTTCCAAATATTCTGATTTAGAAAGGGAGTGTGTGGGTGTGTGGCAGGAGACAGGCCCAGCTCACCCCACAGACTCTGCCGTAGTTCCTCCTCTTCTTCCACATTCATGTCTGCAGCTTTCCAGAGATAGCCCTGGCCTGCAACGCCCACCTCTGCTGCACTGTAACCTGGAAAGGCATTGGTCTCAGCAAAGGCCCGGCTGAAGAGCCAATCCCTCCAGGAGGACACACCTTTTTCTGTGGCACAGAGACACGCACAGATGCCCCACACCTGCTGAGCCTCACACCTTTCAGCTTCATTTTCTCCTTTTCTTGGTCAGTCCCAGAATCGTCACTGAACTGGCTATCATCCTCATCTTCCTCTGCATCTGGAGGGTGCAAAGAGATCACCGAGCCCTCAGGCAGTGTGATGTCTGGGCCCACTACCACCTAGGGGAAAAAAAAGGAGTGGGTGTCGTAATCCATCAGTGTGCTGGGGAAGAGTGCATCTTGACAATCAGAGTGACTTTTCTAAATAAGCCAAGGAGAAGGCACACAAAACCACTGGATCTGGACTCTGAATTCAGGCTGGGATATAGCTGGATATAGGCCCCTTCTGGCTCAGCATGACCACCACTCAGTTTGGGGCTCATATGCAATAGGGAGCAGGCTCTCTCACCTGGGAAGTGAGGACACAGTGTGGCTTCAGTGTAACTCGTTCCTTGACCTCAGCATTGTCACAAAGTAGAGACTGATGGATCTGTGCTCCAGCAGCCACCCGAACACCCTGCCACAGGTAGGCCTGGTCCAGCACCACGTTGTCGCCTGGCTCAGGACAGGAAGGACTCCTGGTCACTCAGGGCTCCAACTCCAGACCAGGGCCATTCCTGGAAGACACGGCTGACTGACACCAGCACAACTCCCACCCAACTCAAATACTCCATCTCCCACCTCACCAGAAACACCCTCTTCCCCCCTAAGCCCAGGCCCGAGAGTAGAACATTGCTCAGCCTGACCATCCTCCACCAGGTTGCTGACCATTACAGACTATCACACAGGACTTAAGAACCTTCAAGATTTCTGGGGACCCTTGGAACCCAAGAACCTTATTAGAATCATGTCCCTATCTATTCCACTTCTTCTTGTACATTTAGAATTACGTTGCTTTTTTAAAGGGGCAGTTCCATTTAAAGCACCACATTCCTACATCCAAAATGAGTCACCAAGAGGCTAACCAGGCAGTATGGTAGAGTAAAAAGAACGCTGGACTTAATAATCAGAATACTCAGATTCAAGTCCCTGCATTGCCTCTTACTAGCTATGACCTTGGGCGAGATGACCTATTTGAACCAGTCTGTTTATCTGCAAACTGAGGATAAATAATACCTACCTCACAACGTTTTAGTGAGGATTAAATGAAACAACGTATGCAAAAGGCCTTTGTAAGCTGTAATGCACAGATGTTATTATTGCATGTTAATTAACCAGTTGGTCCTGAGTATGAATATAGGGTACCCTGGAATGTGAAGAATCACCCAATATGAAGCTCGCAGGCCACAAATTAAAGCATCTTTTTAAAAAATATCTCTGTTCCCTCCTTTATTAAGGTAGCTACTACTCTGGTTCCTCATTCTCGGGGACGATCCCTCCCGCTCCTTCTCTGGAGACGTGGGCCTCCCCGGGTCCCTGCTGCTAGGATAGCTGGCTTGACTTCCCCACCTGCGCTCACCAATGTGACAGCCAGGGCCAATGACACTGTTGGTGATGGAGCAATTGCTGCCAATGACAGTGCCGGAGCCCAGGAGCACATTTTCCTCCAGGATGCTGCCATGGCCCAGGCTGACTTCAGGCCCTCGGTAGATGTTGTGTCGGGAATGAGTGCAGTTCTGGGTTGTGTTGTCAGTGAAGTTCACCTCAGGGGTGAGGGGGTACACCCATCGGCGGATGACATCGGCACAGACAGCTGCATACATGTGTAGGTTGGAGACCCGGGCACCATATTCCCTAGTTGTCACATGCATGTGGATCTGGTTCCCAAGGATCTGAGTGAGGACAAGGAGAAGGAGGTCGCCCAAGCAAGCAAGAGAGGAAGAACACCCCAAGGCACAACACTCTTCTTACCTTAAGCTCCCCTTTGCCTCTCACTGTCACAGCCGAACGGCCTGAGACTTTTCTGTGCGTACTGCTCCCCCCACCCCAGCTATTTTCCTCCCCCCTAAGGCTCACTAAAACATAAAAGGGCACCAAAAGCTGTCTGCGCGAGACATCTTAGCCCTCTTTTAAGCAGGCATTGAGCCTTTCTCACCTCCTCATTCACTAACAGGCCCCGCACAAAGTCGTCCCGAGTTTGGTAGTCAAAGTTGTCTGTGAAGAGTTGAGCCACCTGTGGGGGGGAGTTGGATGGGGCCAAAGTTAAGTGCTGGAAGCAAAGATAAGCCCCGAAGACCCTATCAGACCCTGTGACGGCAGGACATGGGCCAGAATCCCAAAAAGGCTCCTAACTGGGGTCAAGATGACAGTAACTATTTGCTGTAGAACAGATAACAGACAGAGGGAGAAGAAACACACCCTGGCCTTCTAGGAAGGAGAACCTCAGGGTTCTCCCTCTGATGTGCAGCCCTGGCCCTGAAGGGCTCACCTGAGGAGAGCAGATGCTGATATGACAATCCAGTAAATCATAGCGAATCTCTACTCCATCTCCACTGCCATGGAACAAGCTCTGTGGGGAGAAGTTAAGAAGACTTTAACCTGGTTCTCTTGCTGAATCCTGTCATCTTCCTGTCCCAAGGAATCCAGATACCTACGCACCAGGGGAAAAGAAAAACGCCGAAGGCCTTGGGTCTTCTGAAAATGGAGAACCCTGTTTGTGGCACTATCCACAGCCACTACCACGTTGTCCTCATGGCAACGAGTTGGGTGACTTGGGGATGACTCCTTGAAGATCATTGTCATCACAGATATGTTTTTTTCTAGCTTTCGCCTCAACCTATAAAGGGTAGTAGGGAGAGAGTCTCAAGGTTCTGCTAGTCCCAAACTGTTGTCCCTCCTGTTCTCCCATCCTGACCTGTGTTCCTCCAGGGCTTTGGTAATATTGATGTTTGAGATGACATCCCCATACACCAGAAGGAAGTCAGAGCGCACCAATGCCTTGGCATCAACGTCACGGAGAACATCTCCCAGTGATCGATACAGGTCTGATGTAATTATTCGAACCACATTGAGGGAAGTAGGGCGGCACCACTTGGATTTCCTAAAGGAAGCGGGGGTGAGGGGAATGAGTAAATCAAACATGATCATGCAGAGCCCTGGCTGGTGTAGCTCAGTGGATTGAGCGCAGGCCTTCGAACCAAACAACTGCGGTTCAATTTCCAGTCAGGGCACATGCCTGGGTTGCAGGCCAGTTCCCAGCAGGGGACGGACAAGAAGCAACCATACATTGATATTTCTCTCCCTCTCTCTTTCCCTTCCCCTCTAAAGATAAATAAATAAAACCTTAAAGAAAAAGATCATGCAGAGCTTCCCTGTTTTTCTCCCCCATTCAACATTCACACTCCTTCTCTATGGCTTTTTTGGGTTCCTGCCAGCGTCCTGAACTTCAAAGAGATTTATGATCTATAATTAATGGTTTCAGTATCCTCTGTCACCAGGCCTGTTTTTTTATGGGTTAGAGAAACATGGTTATTTCCTCTCCATAGCCTGACCCCTGTCCCCAAACATGGATTTGAATTCAAAATCCTGCTGAGACTTAGCATATACAGTTTCCTGGGAATACACTTTTCTCCTTCTAAAATCCAGACCAAATTTAGGAACTGTCTACTGGAGACCATGCTAATATTCAAGTCTTAATTTCTTAAGCTTTCATAAATCCTGACATTTACTCTTTTTCAGGAAGATTTCACCAAACATTTGTTAAGTGCTTATTATGTGCTTGGTAGTACTACGTTAGGCACTGGGAATACATAGATGAAGAACAGCTCAATGTTTAGAAGCTCAGTGAAAAAACAAAGATGTTACTTCTGTAACTTCTATATTAGTGCCATTAAATAATAACGTAAAACCCACTGGGACCAAACTTCATAAGTGAGATTCAGAAAAACCCAACTGTTATTCTTTAATCTTTATCACAGATTCAGCTGCTCACTACTTGATAAATGAAGAGAATAGCCTTAGACCTTACAATAGAATCTACACAGACACATTTTGCCCCTCATGATTTTCCCTTATTTAGTTACATTCATTGTAAGAAAAGTGGAAAAAAATGCCAAAACAGAGAACGAAAAGGGGCAGGGCCTTACAGTAAATGTTCCTTGATTTGAGCAGCCTTCCAGCAACAAAAGACAAAGGTTTCTTGTACACCCGTGGCAGTGAGAAATTCCAGAGTGTAGTCAATTAGTGCTACGTTGGCCAGGGGCAACAGGACCTGAAGGGTAGGAGGTGAATAAAACGTGAAGTCTTGAATGTGGTCCTCTGCATACCATTCTTTCCCCCACTACACCCGCAATTTTCACTCCTATATCAGTGTTTCCAAATGCTATAGTTTTGTTCTATCTTTCCAACTTAAATTAATCACTATTCTGCCTTTGATGTTCATAGCATGCTCTAAGCATTACAGTCTAAAGTGTTACTATTTGGATCTAGTAAACATAGATAGAATCTACTTGTTTAGAGTCAGAGACAGAGCTGCTATAGATTAGGACACCACCTCTGGTAAAGGAGAATACTGGGAAGCAATCACCTCTCCAGAAACTTAAGCACCATTAAGGCCTTTTCCCCAGAAAATTTCCTTCCTTGACCCCTTTCTAAGAGTCAGGGGCGAGCCAACCTCAATCACCTGTCCAAAATGAACAGCCATTCGCTTTTTTTCTGGGAGTGCGGAGTTACGGAGACTTTTCCCTGAATTGAATGCAGTTCCCTCTCTGAACTAGAGTGACCCAGCAATCCCCAGGACTAGCTCAGTCCAATTCCCCAGTATCTAGACAACAAGAGAGAGGCTGCTGGCAACCAGCTACTAAACCTACTCTGTCGTCCTTCAGACAGAAGGCCCTGGCTGTCATTGAAACCTGGAAGGAAAAAAAAGCACACTGTACCCAGATCCGAAACAGTTGTTACTATGGGATCAAACCAGTCTGCTCTTTTTTAGGCATACGACCTTCCTTTTGGAGGCAAAAAAAGGTGATATTCCCTTTCACTAAAGGATCTCTTTTTTCCCTCCGCATAGTTAAAAAGGCCTTGCAGCCTCTTCTTGGAGCGATGAATCTCCGGGCGAAGGCTTCTCACAGCAGTGCTTCTACAACTTAGCCCTCGGCACGCCTCCAAAACCTGAGATAGACAGCACTACCAAGTGTACCAACCACTCACTCGGTCAGGCAGTCATCAGGATTTAAACTGTCTCCCTTCCCCATAACTGGGTAAACCGACTTCAGGGTAAGAGGTTGGAAACACGTTGTCCCAAAGGACGCCTCACTAGGCAGATGAAAGGATAACTAGCTCTAGCCCCGGGCCCCTGGCTTCTCTTGCGCATGGCGCTCACCCGAGGCCGGTCCTTGGAGATCGGGAAGAAGCGGTGGTTGAAGCTATCCGCCACCAGAACTGCTTGTAGGGGCGGCGGCGGTTCCTCCTCGGCCCCTCGGGCTCCACTACCGCCGCCACCGCCCCCTGGTCCCCCAACACCGCGTTTGTTGGCCCGACTAGCCACTGCACCAGGCGGCACCACCACAGAGGACGCCATCTTCTCTCACGGCCACCACTTACGCACGTAAACTAACACGGTACGCAGTAGGGGACAAAAAGGACCCAGTACCCGAAACGCAAAAGACTAAGGAAGACTAAAAGTGTGGGAGGAGACGCGGAGGGAAGAGTGCGCATGCGTCTCTCCTAGGTCCCAGGCTTAATAGGTTGGAGGCAGTCAGGGGGCGCGGCCGCCGGAATTTGACCTGTTGAAGTGCTAGGGGTGGGGTTCGATCTGCAAGTTTAGTAGGACATTATCTGTACAAGAACAAACTGAGATTCTTGTGGGATAATGAGACTTGCGGTCTCTGCGAAGGGGCCAGATCCATTCGAGATATGTAATCCTCCCCACCCCGAGAGCGTTAACAATGGTACTCCTCCGTCATTCTAGTCGCCTAATGTGATCCGGCACTTTGGGGAGCTCGGAACCGAGTCAGACATCCCCTTCCCTCAGGGAACTCACAGTCGATGTAAACACAAAACACGGTATAGCAGGGCGAGTAGTAATTCTTTTGAGCGCCGATTGTAGCCAGATACGACAGCAGTGTTAACTAAATTCGCCACATGTCTCTGCGAGGACAATTTTTTTCATTTGTTCAACAAACATTTCTTCCCTTAAAAAAAATTTCATTTTATTTATTTTCAGAGAGAGGGTAATGGTGGGGGGAGAAACATCGATCAGTTGCCTCTACCACACACCCAACCAGGGACCTGGCAGGCAACTCAGCATGTGCCCTGACCCAGAACAGAACCGGAACTTTTCAGTTCGGAGGTCAGCACTCAGTACACTGAGTCACAGCAGCTAGGGCTCAACAAACGGCTCAACAAACATTTCTTTAACTATAAGAAGGGTGAGGATCACCCATCTAATAAGTGGAAGAACTGGTATTGGAACCCGATCTGTCTTACTTCATAGTTCCACATTTTTTTATGTCAAGGTATGTGGGTGATCAAAAATTACTATTTCATTATGTCTTCAGTTATTCATTCATTCAGACTGTCAGCATTTACTGAAACCCTACCCTGTTTCAGAGTGGAAATAGGGATGGGTCCAAGAACACAATAAAGTCGAGTGGGCCTGGAGATAAGCAGCAAGCTTTCCAGGCACAAGGGACTCTGAGCGCAAAGGCCTGAGGCTCAAAAGCACAGCAGGATTTGGGGGAAGAGGTGGTGGCTGCAGGGAGTAAGCCAGACCTGCGAGCCTGTGGGGACGCGTTGGAGGCTAGACGAGAGAGCTTAGGCGTGGTCATTTGGTAATCAAGGAGCTTTCCAGCAAGGCACGTGCCCGTTCTGTCTGAGAACTGTCTGAATTCCCAGTTTCAGGAAAGGTCGTTTCCACCCATGCCCGCGTTGCACGTCGGGATTCGGAGATCGAAAAGGCTGACTTTGTATGTGGCGGTTGCCGCTTGACTAGCAGTACCAAGGCCCCCTCTTCGTGGGACCAAGGAATCTGTCATTTCTTTCCTCTACTAGTTAATGATAGCGCTGAGAGAACACCGTTTAAAGATTTTGGAAATTTAGCCTGGAGAAGGAAAGGCAGTAGGCAACTCGGTAAAAATTTTCAATTAAATGAGGGTTCATTGTACAGAAGGTATTCGACTGTCTCGCAAATCCATGGGCAGAAAGAGAGATGAAGGGTGATTAAACAGCACTAGTGATTGGTGTGTATGCGTGTGCACGTGCTCACACACGGAAGGGTTAGGGTAGGGGTGGGGTTGGAGTGGTGAGGATTGTGGAAGTAGGTCAATTGTGAAATTTTTATTATTTTTTTTCTTTTTTTTATATTTTATTTTTATTATTTATTTTTAGAGAGAGAGAAAGGGAGGGAGAAACATCAATGTGTGGTTGCCTCTCATGTGGCCCCCACTGGGGACCTGGCCCACAACCCAGGCATGTACCCTGACTGGGAATCAAACCTGTGACACTTCAGTTCGCAGTCCGCACTCAATCCACTGAGCACACCAGCCAGGGCCAAAATTTTATTTTTTTAAAGATTTTATTTATGTATCTTTAGAAGGGAAGGAGAGAGGGAGAGAAACATCAATGTATGGTTGCCTCTTGTGTGTCCCCTGCTGGGAACTGGCCTGCAACCCAGGCATGTGCCCTGACTGGGAATCGAACCACGATCCTTTGGTTCACAGGCCTGTGCTCAATCCACTGAACTGCACCAGCCAGGGCCAATTATGAAAATTTTAAATGACTCCTGAGACATGGGAAAGTGGAAAGTCATGAATCCAGGCCTTATTCTGCAGATAGTAGCTTATTAGATAAGGTTTTAGTGGATAGTCTCAGGGAGAATCTCTCTCAACTTAATTTTTTTTTGTTTGTTTCAAAACTTACTCGACTTAACAACAAACAAAAATGAGCAAAGGAGTTAAGTAAATATTTCTCCAAAGAAGGTGTACAAATGGCCAATAAGTACGTGAAAGGATGAGTAACATCCCCAATTGTTAGGGAATTGCAAATCAAAGCTACAATGAGATGTCACTTCATTAGGAGGTCTACTATCAAAAAACAGAAAATACGAAGCATTAGTGAGGATGTGGCGAAATCGAAATCGGAACCCTTGTGCATTGCTGGTGGGAAATGTAATTTCCTGTGGAAAACATGCAGGTTCAATTTTAGAATTTTTTTGTATGGTTCTTCAAAATATAAAACATAGAACTGCCATATAATCCAGCAATCCTATTTCTGGATATACCCAAAATAAGTGAAATCAGGCGCTCAAACAGATATTTGTATACACCCCTGCTCGTAGCAGCATAATTCACAACAGATAGAACATGGAAGCAACCCAAGTGTGCAATGATGGAAGAATGGATAAGCAAAATGTGGTCTATACGTGTATGGAATATTATCCATTTCAAAAAGGAAGGAAATTATGCCATATGCTACAACATGGGTGAAACTTGAGGATATTTTGCTAAGTTAAATAAGCCTGTCAAAAAAAAAAGAAAAATATGTATGATTCCATTTATATGAGGTACCTAGAGAAGTCAGATTCATAGACGATGATAGATCAGCAGTTGCCAGGAGCTAGGGGGAAGAGGAAATAAGAAGTTATTATTTAATGGGTATGGAGTTTTAGTTTTGCAACATGAAAAGAGTTATGTGGATGGATGGTGGCGATGGTAGCACAGCAGTGTGAATGTAGTTAATGTCGCTGAACTGTACACTCAGAAATGGTTAAAAGAGTACGTTTTATGTTATGTGTATTTTACCACAGTTAAAAATTGGAAAGAAAAAACTTATTGGAAAGATACTGAAAACCACCAGTAAATAATCACACACACACACACACACACACACACACACACACACACACCCCTATATAAATAAGTAAAAATCCCTTCCCCTACTTCTCTCATCCTACTCAACCCCCAGAGTTATAACCATTATTAATAATTTGGTGGGTATTCTTTCCACTTCCTCCCTAAGTTTATATATTGATATACCACTATCTATTGATGGATATATCTACTTCTATAGATATATGCCTGAACACACACATATCATATACACACATTCTAAATACATATACATACACACACACATATTCGCACATAGACTTATGTTTAGAGGCAGTATACTGTACGATTATATGCTGGTACTTCAGAGCCAGCGTGCCTGGATTCCATTCCAGCCTCTAGTCATTTACTAGCTGTTTAGCCTTGGGCAGATTACTCAACCTCACTATGCCTGAATTTCCTCATTTTTGAAATGGAGCACCCATTTCAAAAGCACCCAACCTTAAAAGATTGTGAAGATTACGTGGGATAATATGTGAAAACTTTTTAGAACACTCTTTGACACCTTATCAGCACAATTTAAGTGTTAGCTATTACTGTGATAATGCATTTTGTCTGCAACTTAATTTGTATTTAATATATAGCACGATGAGGACAAAGCTAGCTGTTTTTAATGATTTCATTCTGTAGTACAAATTACCATTATTTATCCAATCACTTCTTTTTGCTAAAAGTTCAATTTTTTTTGCAGTTCTTGCTACTACAAATAATGCTACAACAAGCATCTTCCTATTGATATCTTTATACTTGTATATTTGCATTTATTTCTTAGAATTCCTTTTTAAAGTAGAGTGACCAGTTCAAATTGGATATAATTCTCATGGCAGGGGACATGCTCTCGAACTCACTGGGAAGTCCGATGGGGCTTAACTGCTCATGATGTGACTGCTTCATTGCTTTCCATGGAAAAGGTGCCATTTTGCCCTTACACCGGCAGTGTACGCGAGTGCCCTTCTGCCCATAGTCTCACTAATAGAGCATGTTGTCAACAATTTGGACTTTCTGCCAATTAGAAGAAAACAAGTGTAATTTCTTTTTTTAAGATTTTATTTGTTTATTCTTAGAGCAGGTGGGGGAGGAAGAAAGAGAGGGAGAGAAACATTGACGTGCTAGAGAAACATCAGTTGGTTGCCTCTCACAGGCCCCAGCCAGGGACCTGGCCCACAGCGCAGGCATGTGCCCTGACTAGGAATGGAACTGGTGACCTTTTGGTTTACAGACCAGCACTCAATCCATTGAGCCACATAAGCTAGTGCACAACTGTAGTTTCAATTTGCATTTCTCTTGTTTTGACTGGGGTTGAGCATTTTTCATATGTTAAAAAACATTTATATTTCTTTGCTCAACTGTCAGTTCTGGTTCTTTTTGTACATTAATACGTCAACATTGGATTTCAAAAGGAATCTTGATGCCCTGGCTGGTGTGGCTCAGTGGATTGAGCGCGGGGCTGCGAACCAGAGGATTGCGGTTCAATTCCCAGTCAGGGCACATGCCTGGGTTGCAGGCCAGTTCTCAGCAGGAGGCACACAAGAGGCAACTATGCATTGATATTTCTCTTCCCCTCTCCTTTCCCTTCCCCTCTAAAAGATAAGTAAATAAAATCTTAAAAAAAAAGAAATCTTGAATATCAATCAGTTTAGAATGTAGACTCCAAGAAAATCAGGGCTTTCTGTTTGTGTTATTTACTACCGTATCCCAAGTGTTTAGAGGAGTACTTGGCACACGGCAAATGATTAATAAATATTTGCTGCACGAATGATGCTGCATGAATGACTAGTCGTTGCTAGTCAGTAAGTATAATGAGAGTCTCATCAACTTCAGACAAATAAGTAAAAGTAGTTTTGGGCTCTCCCAAGCTGAGGCTCATGTATTTTTTTGTGTTGTTTTTTAATCATGGTAAAATACACACAACAAAATTTACTGTCTTAATTATTTTTAAGTGTACAGTTCAGTAGTGTTAAGCACATTAACATTGTTGCACTACCATCTGCACCATCCATTCACAGAACTCCTTTCATGTCGCAAAACTGAAACTCTGCACCTATTAAACAGTAACTCTCATTCCTTCCTTCCCTCAACCCTGGCAGCCCGTCCTACTTTCTGTCTCTATGAATCTGAGTACTCCGGATACCTCATTTAAGTGAAATCATATAATGTTTGTTCTTTTGTTACTAGTTTATTTTACTTTGCATAGTATCTTCAAGTTTCATCCATGTTGTAGCATGTCAGTATTTCCTTCCTTTTAAAGGCAGAATAATGTTTCACTGTATGTATACATCGATGTATTGTTCATTCATTTATCTCTCAATGCACACTTGGGTTACTTGCACGTTTAAACTATTGCGAATAATGCTGTTATGAGTATGGCTGTAAAAATATCTGTTTGAGAGCCTGATTTCACTTATTTTGGGTATTCAACCATTGGTAGAATTGTTGGATCATATGGTAATTCTACATTTAATTTTTTTCAAGAAACACCATATCATTTTCCACAGTGACTACACCATTTTACATTACCATGAACAATGCACAAGGCTTCCAATTTCTCCACATTCTCAGTGAGTTTTTTCTTTTCTTTTTTAATAAATTTTTCAAATTAAAAATTTTATTTTTGATTTTAGAGCAAAGGAAGGTAAGGAGAGAGGGAGGGAAACATCGATATGAAAGAGAAATATTGACTGGTTGCCTTCCATACGTGCCGCAACTGGGACTGAACCTGCAGCCCAGGCATGTGCCCTGCCTGGGACTCAAACCGGCAACCCTTCGATTTGTGGGACCACCCCCAACCCAATGACCTACTCCAGTCGCAGCTTTTGTCCATTTTTAAATCAGGTTTTTTTCTTTTGGTTGTTGAGTTGTAGGAATTCTTCATATATTCTGTATATCAATTCCTTATCAGTTATGTGATTTTTAAATATTTTCTCCAATTCCATAAGCTGCCTTTTCACTCCATTGACAGCATCCTTTAGTGCACAAAAATTTTTAATTTTGATGAAGTTCAACTTACCCATTTTTAAATTTTGTTGTCTATAATTTTGGTGTCATATCTAAAAAATTTTGCCAAATCTAATGTCATGAGACTTTTCTTCATGACATGTTTTTGTCTAACTTTTGAATGGCACTTTTTTCATCTTCAGGTTCTACTGATAAAAATGTCAAAATAACGGTAGGTATGCTCCCTCCAGGGCACCCCTGATACGTGTACTGGAGTTGGCCAGTACTGGGTATTGCTTAAGAGTTAGGGCTCTGCCCTGGCTGGTGTAGCTCAGTGGATTGAGTGCGGGCCTGTGAACCAAAGGATCACGGTTCGATTCCCATTCAGGGCACATGCCTGGATTGCAGGCCAGTTCCCAGCAGGGGACGCACGAGAGGCAACCATACATTGATATTCCTCTCCCTCTCTCCTTCCCTTCCCCTCTAAAGATAAACAAACAAAATCTTAAAAAAA